>JAUESI010000001.1:3335580-3348709 GCA_032275145.1 Synergus laeviventris
TCAGGTGGCAGTGGCCGGTTAACATTTCCACAACAACCTTTACTCGTTTTTTGTCCATATCCATGAGATGTTTAGCTATCTTTGTATATGTCATATTGATGTACTTTTTAGAGTTGATTTTTGTTGACCCTACACTTTAAAAACCGTAATATAACCCACCATTGAATAAGAAGCGACATTTCTTACAGCTGCGCTAATAAATTAATTTTTCCACCCATAGGAAATGAACGCAGGATGCTTTATAGCCTATGAATTACCCGGCATGTTTTCACTTAACCGCGGAGAGGAGCAATCAAATCACACGCGAGGAAGCAGAAATAAAAGCGTTGCAGATTCCAAGGGGAATTTTCCTAACGCCTGGTCATAAATTATGGAAGACTGGTGCCGAGCATTTTGTACAATTGATGTTTTCGCTACACATGCGCATAATTAAACGCCTTGAAGGACTCTACACGGGTGTCAGGAGAAGACTGGAAATACCGGAAATCGTAATGCTAAGCTATCATCTTTTTCCTTCAAACCACTATATCCTTTCTGTAAGAAAACACTTGCCGTTGCCGACTTGAAACCGCTTTATTATACGATCACGCGTAAATAGCAAGTTATAAGTAGCAATATTGTTCTACTTGATTCCAAGCCGCGGCAACAAAGTGCTGATGATAATCCGATTAACAGTAATTGAGCCTCTCGATGCAAAAGAAGGATGAATTTTATGGATGTACTCTGTCGCTGTAGCGTTCTGGGGGTTCAAGAAGTAGCCAGGAGCTAGCAAATGAATTTATAGTAAACGCAAGTGGTTTATTTTGAACTCCATTTTATGATCTCTCTTCAAGCTTTTAAGGCATGAGAGCGCAGATGGTGTCCTTATCTGTCGCTAAAAGATCCAAAGTTGTCGAGAATTCTCATTTAATTATTATTTCAAGTAAACGCATTATTCTTATCTAAAGTTTGCGATAGCTGAGTGCTTTAATTAATATGTGAGTATTATTTCGGATCGGTGTTGTAATGTTCTAAGAGCTTCTTCAACTCTTAATGATTTGGATCAATTATGCAAGTGGCTTTTCTTCTATTTGCGACAGGAATCATTTAACATTTTTCACACATTGCTCTAAAAGCTTTTACTATGTAGAGATCCCAGGTCGTATCAAAATAATAAATTTCGAAAACTTGCAGGTCACTGCTGGTAAATATCATGATCGATGGTAGATCGTGTATGATATAAGGATCGTTACATGGTGTATTTTTCACACAAAGCTCCAGCTGAACTTATATTAAACTCGTTCGTTCGAACAAGGTTTTGCATCGACGCTTACAGGGTTAAAGGCTTTCAAGTACGCGTGCATTTCTTGCGGCATGGAGGCAGATGGCCGACCTCATATAGCCGGCCCATGTGAACACTTTCTTTTTAATTATCACTTCCTTATTCCTTATAGTCCGTACCTACCACGACCAAAGTCGCATAAGGCACCTCGCGCATGTACGTATGAGCACGTATCGTCTATGCTGTTATGCGGTTATGAATCCAGTAATTTCTAGGTATAATAAGTAATAAATCATGACGGAGTGATCTTCCGTGGCTCTCCTGATACCTCCCTATGCTCCTCGCAGATGTTCGAAGCTTTTCCATTAGACAAGCGATATTTTTCCTTTCAAAGGCGTCGAACGGTAATACCGAGCGTTCACGTTAAATAAGACGTAAAGAGGAAGCGGTGGCAGATCATGGCGATGGAATGAACATTTGTTAGGTTCAAGGTATAGTCCGGTCGATGGAAACGTTTCTGATTTAAAGTTATAATTATAGTTGCATAGTTCTTCCTGATTCCCAGGCTTTGAGAAATTCACTTCTTCAGTTTCTTCATTTCTTCTTGGTAGAATTTACATTTTGCTTCCATTAATTTTATTACTTTATTTCTGTTGGGTGATTGTAAGTAGCTACCTGCAAATATATTAACATACGTTAAGTAATTACAATATCACCAATTAACTTACACACCCTTCTTCTCAACTTCACACTCATGCACAATATACTATTTCTTTGCCTAAACACCTATCTCTATTTACCCCTCGTCTATCTACTTCCCTTCCTAAGGATCAGGTGACATTTCAGCCTGTGGGATCTGAATAAAAGAGCGATCCTTCTGGGAGGTACCAGCCCATCCTCCAGAATATCGAGGGCGCGAATCCAAATCCAAATCCGCCCCCGTCATCGGAGGATAGGAGCTGTCTTTGATAAGGGCCTGACCACCGAGCTACAGGTGTCTCAAACGGTGCCTGGGTGGAATTCAGTTCTCTAGCTTCTCGTAGAAACCCTTGTAATTGATTTAATTGAAGTCCTTGTAACGGGGTCTTCAAATTAGGACCTTGTACTTCAGGTCAGGGGGCTCTGGTAAAGGGCTCTCTAGTGCGCTGAAACCGAAACGAGGAAGCCCACACGAGGGGTCTCAGGTGACTCGTCCAGACAAGGCGGCAAAGAGGCAAAGAGCACAGGTGGCCAATAGCTAACCAATAGAAACCAGGAAGGAAAAAACAAGATGGTAAATAGTAGGAAATTGAAGACAGAATGAAGGTAAAATATAGAAGGCTAGACGTGAGAAAGAAGGTAGGGGGAAGAAAACAGTAGAGCAGAAGCAGGAGGGAGAACGTAGAAGGCAATGAGTGGGAAGTAAGAATTAGAAGAAGGAAGAAGACAGGCAGACAGATGGGGAAGAGTGGAAGAAAGAAGGGCAGAATGCTAAAAGGATGAGATAGAAGGATAGATAGAAGGAAGTAGAAAGCGAAAAGTAGGAAAGTGGAGGAAGAAGGTAGGAGGAAGGAAATAGAGATAGTAGTAGAGAAAGGAGAGTAGAAGGAAACAAAAAGAGAAGGGGAAGGGGAAGGAGATAGAAAGGGATAGGATTTCGATCTCTTCGCTTCCAGAAGGGATTACACGTGACGCATGTTTCCAATGATGAACTTATTTGAAGATAACACGGGATAGGTACAGGTGAATCGATGGTAATTGAATTACGAATGAAAGCAATTAATTAAGATAATTAGATTCGAATTCAGGTTACGTTTGCTCATCACAAGTGCACAAGAGTATCATTGGAAATGTGAGTTGTGCTACGTTGTAGTATTGACAGAGCCAATGACGTCTGCGTCGGGCCAAATGAATACACAAGTAATTTACCTCGCCCACATGGACTCTATACTGCTCTTTCAGAATTACCATATATGTGTCTATCGTTATTTTATTCGCGACGAGATTCCCTGTCTTGATTCACGCGTAATCTACATAAATAGTCATAAAATCAACGAGCTGAGTAAACTCGCCGTGATTAAAATCAAGGTGTTTTTGTGATTTAATCTCCCTTTTTCGAATGGATGGGTGGAGTTCCTTTTGAAATAGACTCAGACCTGTTTAATTCCCTGAGTTTTCTGGCTTTCATGTACAAATTAAGTAATTGAAGTATTCCGCCTCTGACTAACCGTACACCTTCCACAAAAATTGTTTAAAATGATTTTATGTTATCAATATAGGATGGAACTTTTGATGAATAGTGTACGTCTGTGATTTTACGTGGGAAGAGCACATCGTTCATTAGGTATGGAAGAAGTAATTCTCAACTGATTCTTAATTGACTCGAATATATTGAACGGTTGCAGTAAATACGAATACAACATCCATAGACCTAAATTAACTAGTACGAATTAAACGCTCGCGAACTCGTAGAATACCCTAAGATTAGCTTTACGTTTCTCGTGTTTAACTCGATTTCCTGATTTCGTAATGATTCTGTCTGCATAATTACTGGTTTGGAATAAAAAGCTTAATTCAAGTTGTCTTTTCCGAGTCTTCCGATCGCACGTTGCAAACTCTTCCTAGATACAACAAAGTATAAAATTAATGGGGCCCAATTTCTTCACATTACTTCTAACTACTAATTCTAATTATAAAATAAATTAAATAAAGTACAGTTTAAAAAATTATGGTTTTCAATTCCTGAAGAAGTAGTAAAACTGCTTTTATTTCTCTGGCAAATAGAAGTTGATATTTTTATTACCTATAATAAACCTTGATTCAATAAGAATTTACACCATTTTGACAATCCTTGCAACATTTATGCTATATATAAACTGTTCCAGTTTCATATAATTGTACTTATTGTTAAAAATGGAAAAAAAATTTTACGTAATCTTGATTTCCTGTGGAATTCTCTCCCAAGGAATTTGTAATTTAGCTGAAGAGAATAATGGTGAGAAAAATTTTACAAAAAAATCATCGGATATTCACAATCGTCAGAAACGTGTAGCTGGAGGTACGAAACGTCCCTTCGTAGATGCACCCTACCTCGTAGCTATACTTTCCAACGGACATTTCCATTCTCCAGCAACTTTATTAACAGCTGACGTGGCCATAACTTCTGCTCAACCTTTTCAAAATCAGCAGATACCAAGATTGACTCTTGAATCTCGTTCAGCAGGTACACAAAAAAAGTCTTACATTTGTTACAGTAAATATTATATTATTTGATATTTTCGATCAAGAGCTTTTTTATCTTGAAGCTCTATTGTTCTATAACAAGACACTCTTTATTAAATAAAAAATTATTTTCTACAGCTGTTTCACATTTTCACCATTTAACAAGGGTGATTCCCTTAGACCCAAATTTTAAAGTGATGCGCCCTTCATACAAAAACCTCGCCTTAGTCAAGTTTTATCCACCTATCAATTTTCAAATTTCGCTCAACCGACCAATAAGGATCCATAGCGGAAGTGTGGCGCAACAACTTTTGCATTTCCAAGTATTCAGCTGGGCAAGACCAGTAGTAAACACGTAAGATACACTCGGACTTCACGTTATTGCGCCCCAAGTTATTGCGTACTTAGAAATTGTGGCAGTAGCATATTTAGATGAGAGAAACTGAGGAGTCGAGAGTTCTAGGAACGCAGAAATTGAGTTTTCAATAATGGGGGTTCCAGTGTAGATGGATAACCGAGAGGCGCAATAACGTAAAGTCCGAATGCATATTTATAAAATGATAGAACGACACATTGAAAATATTGAATCTAAATTGAAAATTCTTACTAATTTCAGATCCGGATTACTTTCTTCTTCAAATCTTCGATCAATCCCTGTGCAATTGATAAGTTATGATCACTGCCGCGAACTCTTTCCCAGTTTCATTAATGCTGATAATATCTGTACTTATGGTAAGAAGACTGGACAACATTGCACTTTTAGGGATTCTGGTGCACCTCTACTTGTCGAAAATAATCTGCTCGGTATTATGGTATATCGTGACGAAAGCAGAGAATCGAATCCTGATGTTTTTATGAATTTGTTGGCCGTTGATATCAGACGCTGGATCCATGAACACGTTCCAAGTTTGCGTTTATTTTAAATTAGCGTTTAAGTTTATCTCTGACGTCAGATATTATTGAGGGGAAAATAATTATAATCTTGACAGTTAGAGCTATTACTATATGTATATTCAGCCGGATATTACAATAAAGACAGTGTTGAATGTAGACAAATTACGATTCTGCTGATTCAGTTATTAAATAACCCACTGCTGGCATGCACAATATTATTGCCTCCTGGGTCTGTTCCCAAATTTAGAAAAGGGGAGGTAAGGGGCTGAAAGATAGGAGCCGCAAGCTCGGCAGTACCTTAGCCAAAAACTGAGCAGCAGACTATCCAGATAATTGCGTTAGTTGGCATCAGCTCACAAGAATTTTCTTTCAGTGAAAAAAGCAACCTATCAGACGCAAAGCAAGGGGTCTGTTAGGGACTCCGTAAAACTCAGTCCTAGGTGTGGAAGTGTTGAGCTGGGTTCAGCTATGTTGCACTTGTTTTGTTCGTGTTGTTTCAACCAATTCGGCCACTGATTGGACCTACTTGGATGATGAAGCGAAGGAATAGCTAAGCAGTGTCTGGGGTCACCATTGTAGGAATAGGAAGATGAACTACATGCTACGGGAAGTAATTCTGGTGCACCTCTACTTGTGGAAGAAAATCTGATGGTATTATGGTCTTTCATGGAGTTGGTAGAGCATCAAATCCTGATGTTTGTATGAATTTATTGGTCCACCGCATCAGACGCTGAATCCACCAACACGTTCCATCTTTGCGTTTACCTTAGACTTAGTGATTATGTCCACCAACCCTTAACGCCATCAAAAAACAAGTTATCCTTGTTCCAAATCCTGACACAGGGTAA
Organism: Synergus laeviventris; assembly: GCA_032275145.1. Classification (NCBI taxonomy): domain Eukaryota; kingdom Metazoa; phylum Arthropoda; class Insecta; order Hymenoptera; family Cynipidae; genus Synergus; species Synergus laeviventris. The sequence continues at coordinate 3,341,785 of JAUESI010000001.1, forward strand.
GAGCACCATTGATTGTCATCTTCACCTAGTGTTGAAACACCCTTCTTTACCTTAACCTGCTAGAAAATTTTTACGTTGCTAATAAAAGATGTCCTTCCTCTATTAGAGACGTAAAAAAATTTCCACTGTTTGCTTTCGTGCAACAAATAAAATTTTACATCTCTATTATCCATAAAAAACCTCAGAACGCGATAAGTGTAGTACACGAATTTTTCAATCGTTAAAATATCTATGCTATATAAACTGTGCTAGAGACAAAGAGAAGAACCTGCGGTATTAAATTTCAACCCGCTAATAGTTTATCATCTATCTCTATTAATTGTTCACCATGAAAAAAGCAATTTACTGTGTCTTACTTCTATGTGGAATTCTCTTGCAATGTGTTTGCAATTCATCTGAAGAGAACAATGGTAAGTAACACTTTAAAATACTCTATTGAGATATGAAAAAGAGCTAAAATAACATGAAATTAATTCTAATTATAATTGCTCCAGAAAAATCAGCGGAGAGTCACATTCGTCAGAAACGTGTAGCTGGGGGTGATAGGCATAAAAATCGTAATGAAGCACGTTACCTTGTTACTATTAGCATACGAGGAGACTACCAAGGTCCAGCAACTATATTAACAGCAGATGTTGCCATAACCTCTGCTCATCTTGTGTATAACCACGCTGCGTTGCAAATGACCATTGAATCTCGTGCACCAAGTACCTAGAAAAAAAGCTTACATTTATTATATTGTACACTGAAATTTCCATTAATGTCCCTTTTCGCGCAAAGTCTAAACTTTCCGTGACGCGCTACTTTGAATCTGCATGGCGAAAGCAACCAGGTCCGATACCGCGCATGCGTCGTGCATGACGGCCAGGTGGTTACTTTTGTGGTTAATCCCTCATCATAGATTATGCTTATGGATTCTTACCATGATTGGGCTTCCAGGGAGGTCATAAATGGGAATTTCCGTGTAATTTGGTATCATTTTTAATCTTAAACCTATGTTTTTCCTACAGATAGTACACTTGCACATCCTATAGAGAGCGTGAATATGTTGGACCCACATTACAATGACTCACGCCCAACATTCAAGAACCTCGCCTTACTTAAATTCAGACCACCTCTCAATTTTCAAATTTCACATAATCGACCAATAAGCATCCATAGTGGAAGTGTGGCTGAAGAAGAACGGATCTTCCGTCTTTTCAATTGGGGAAAACCATTCCGTCCCAAGTAAGACATAGTTAATAAATAAAGATAGCCGCTAGGTAACTACTAAGGATAAAGATTTTATAGACGCGAAATTTTATTCTACGAAGAACATCTATCACTCCTATGAACACCAGGTTTCCTCTGCAAAAAATGTATCATGCTGCATTGAGATTTACCCTTAAAATGAAAGCGTATTTTAATAATAAACTACACTCAACCCTCACGTTAGGTCACTTTTCTGGAATGGTCTTAAGAGGTGCTGGGAACCAGCTCCATCTTGTACCTTTGGTATTCAAATGGTTGTCCCTTGTCATCATCTACGTATATCATCCCGTATATCATTGTTATTACAAATTTGCCATGACATATGTGTGCTTCATACAATTTTTATCGTCCATTGAACCTCTCATCACAGATTCCGGGCTCACTAAAATTCTACGAAGATCAAAACGCGAGATTGACCTAACGTGGAAGTTGAGAGAAATATCACACCTAAACTAAAGATTATTATTGATTTCAGTAACGGAAGACTAATTAATATAAATCTTCGATCCATCCCTGTGATTTTGGTGAGTCTGCAATACTGCCGAGAATTCTACCCCAACGGTCTCATTGGATTTGGGAATATTTGTACGAGTTCCCAGAATCACGGACAACATGCTACGTTAGAAGATTCTGGTGCCCCTCTAACTGTGGATGGAAATCTGCTTGGTATTATGGTTTTTCGTGGATATGGTAGATCAGTTCTTGATGTTTGTATGAATTTATTGGACAACGGAATCAGACGCTGGATCCACCAACAAGTTCCATCGTTGCGTTTACTTTAGACTTAGTGTTATGTCCACCAATCATCGACGACATAATAAAACAAGTTATCCTTGAATGGATCAGAATAAAAAATGTGCTTTAAAATTAGCATAACATTATTGACTTGACTTAATTATTATACCTAATCCTGATACAGAGTGAGAGCAACCATTGATTGACATCTACACCTGTTGTTGACAACCCATTTTTTATTTTAACCAAGTGGAATTTTTTTACGTTGCTAATAAAGGAAGAACATACTTTATTAATTAAAAAATACTAGAAAAAACATAGTATAAGAGTACCATTTATTGGAACCCTCACCTATTGTTGGTATCTCTTCCTAATTTTATTAATACAATAGAAGCATGCAAATATTTTAGGCAGTCTATTGGTGACACTATAACATGTCAGTAAAATATAATCTTTGCATTTTCCAGTTGGTTAAGATAAGAAAGTTGCTTCATTTTTCTTTAATGTGTAGAATTATGTGTACATACCCATAAAAGATATCCTTCCTCTATTAGAGACGTAAACAAAATTTCCACTATTTGCTTTCGTGGAACAAATAAAATTTTACATCTCTATTATCCATAAAAAAAGTCAGACCGCGATAAGTGTAGTACACGAATTTTGCAATCGTTAAAATATCTATGCTATATAAACTGTGCTAGAGACAAAGAGAAAAACCTGCGGCATTAAATTTCAATACGCTAAAAGCTTATCATCAATCTCTATTAATTGTTAAACATGAAGAAAGCAATTTACTGTGTCTTACTTCTATGTGGAATTCTCTTGCAATGTGTTTGCAATTCATCTGCAGAGAATAATGGTGAGTAACATTTCAAAATACTTTGTTGAGATATGAAAAAGAGCTAAAATAACATGAAATTAATTCTAATCATAATTGCTCCAGAAAAATCAGAGGAGAGTCACATTCGTCAGAAACGTGTAGCTGGAGGTGAAAGACATAATAATCGTAATGACGCTCCTTACCTTCTTACTATTATCGTAAGAGGAGACTACAAAGGTCCAGCAACTTTAATAACAGCAGATGTTGCCATAACCTCTGCTCATCGTGTTTATAACAAGGTTGTGTCGCAAATGGCCATTGAATCTCGTGTACAAAGTACATAGAAAAAAAGCTTACATTTATTATATTGTACACTGAAATTTCCATTAATGTCCCTTTTCGCGCAAAGTCTAAACTTTCCGTGGCGCTACTTTGAATCTGCATGACGTAGCAAATCAGACCGTGTAAAAAAGTGGTCCTTACGCGGGTTCCACACGATACCGCGCATGCGTTGTGCATGGCGTTTAAATGGTTACTTTCGTGGCTTATCAAATTGTGTGGTTTATGGCTCGAATTCATCATCATAGCTTATGATTATGGATTCTTATGATGATTAAGATTCTAAGGAGGGCATAAATCGAATGGACATTGGACATCAATGGGAATTTCCGTTTAAATTTGATTCAATATCAATCTTAAACCTATCTTTTTCCTACAGATGATGCAATTCTACATCCTATAGTGAGCGTTAATATGTTGGACCCACACTACAATGACTCACGCCTTACATTCAAGAACCTTGCCTTACTTAAATTCAGACCACCTCTCAATTTTCAAATTTCATATAATCGACCAATACGCATCCATAGTGGAAGTGTGGCTGAAGAAGAACGGATCTTCCATCTTTTGAATTGGGGAAAACCATTCCTAGCCAGGTAAGACATAGTTAATAAATGAAAATAACCGCTAGGTAACCACTAAGAATAAAGATTTTATAAACGCGACATAGTTTATTGCTATCAGGAACATCCATCACTCCTATGAGCACCAGATTTCCTCTGCAAAACATGTCGCGTTATCTCATCATGCCGTATTTAGGTTTGCAACTGTCCTAAAATGGATGCGTATTTTATTAATAAACTACACTCAACCCTCACGTTAGGTCACTTTTCTGGCATGGTCTGAATTCGGGCGAGGAGCCCGAAGATCAAAACGCGAGATTGACCTAAGGTGAAAGTGGAGAGTAATATCAAACCTAAAGAAAATATTCTTATTCATTTCAGTAGCGGAAGATTAGTTACTCTAAATTTTCGATCCATCCCTGTGAATTTGGTGAGTGTGCAATACTGCCAAGAATTCTACCCCAACGGTCTCGTTGGAGTTGGGAATATTTGTACGAGTCCCCGGAATCACGGACAACATGGTACGACAGAAGATTCTGGTGCACCTCTAACTGTGGATGGAAATCTGCTTGGTATTATGGTTTTTCGTGGATATGGTAGATCAGCAGTTCTTGATGTTCATATGAATTTATTGGACAACGGAATCAGACGCTGGATCCATCAACACGTTCCATCGTTGCGTTTACTTTCGTCTTAATGCTATGTCCACCAATCATCGACGATATAATAAAACAAGTTATCCTTGAATGGATCAGAATAAACAGTGTGCTTTAAAATTAGCAAAACACTATTGTCTTGATTTAATTATTAGGGGGAGTATCCTGTTCATGTATGGTATACTTTTTTGTTTTTGTCGATCAAGGGAGATCGAGGCAAGGCTCACCTGGTCCTTGGGAGATACAGGTCTAAAAAGAACTTCTCCCGTGCCCAGGTGGGCCTCAAAGTTCCCGACCTTGATCACATCAAAAGATTTGACATCCACCCCACGAACTAGCAGGCTAAAGTTAGCCTGGATCTCCACCTTATGGACCACCCAGTTCCAGATATCAAGGCCAGTATTTTGTAAACATAGCAGCTTCTGCTGATTGCTTGCCTTCCTCTGCGACAGTGGTGCCCTTACCGGCAGCTTTATTCGCTTGAGGAGCTCCTCGGGGCGTACAAGCCGCACCTGAGACCCGTCAGCTAGCTTCCGAAGGGGCACCGCCTCAAGAGGTCACCCCACCGTCGCTTCGAAGACGATTCTGTCATTCCATAGGACTGTGTCACGGAACCTAGGGATCACCCCCAATTTCGAATACTAAAGGAATCGGTCCACGACACAACCCTTCACCTCCTCGAAGACCTTTAGGGCTAGTCTCTCAGCTAGCGCCTCTTTCTCCCGCAGACCTGAGGCTGACGTCCCATGATTGTGTTTTGCGTTGCGTCATAGTGAGAGTAAAAAATCATAAAAGCATACTTCTGTCTCTTTTTTTTTTCTCTCATTATGACGGAACACAAAACGCAACAAAATATTCCGCGTTATCTCATCGTGCACCGATTAGATATTTGTAACTGCTCTTACAATAAAATTTTATTTGATTATTATTTAATCTAAATATTATCTCTAATCTGTAAATTTGTACATTGTGACGGCACGTATTCTGGTGCAGCTCTAATTACAAATGGTTATCTGCTTGGCATTATGGTTTTTAACGGAAACGCTAAATCTCCTAATCCTGATGTTTTTATGAATTTGTTGGACCCTGGCATCAGAAGCTGGATCCACTATCACGTTCCATCTTTGCGTTTATTTTAGATTTCAAGATCAAATTCGCTCCTGATTTAAAATCGAAAATTATTGAGGAAGAATAATAATTATTATAATCAAAAAGTGGTGACAGTGATCACATTAATTTTACAGAATAAACTCACTGTTATAACATTGGCAAATTAAAATTGTACTGAATTAATTATTAAATCTCTAATCCTCAGTTATTCAAGCTAAGACCTAAACACTAGCTGAAAAAAATCAGATCTTTTTCAACGTAGAGCATTAAAATCCTATTACACAATGCAATGCCTCAAAACAGCCATAAAAGTTGATATATTTATTACCTAACATAAATTTCAAACCAACTAAACTATTTATTCAACGTTGCCAAATCTATGTTATATAAACTGTTTTGCAAAAAAGTAGACAGTGAAATATAAAATTTTAATCCTCTAACAGTTTATCATCTATCTGTATTTCCTGTTAAAAATGAAAAAAGCAATTTACTGTATCTTGCTTCTGTGTGGAATTCTATTCCAAGAAATTAGCGGTTTATCGGAAGAGAATAATAGTGAGCAAAAACGAAAAAACAATTTCAATAATCAGAACAGAAGCAAAAGTAACGCAAAATAAATTTTATTAAAAATTGCTGCAGAAAAATCATCGGATATTCACATTCGCAAAAGACGTATAGCTGGAGGACAGAAATATTCCCGTGATGCCGCCCCCTACCTCGTCCATCTTCTCGATTATCAGAACGCCCATTGTCCAGGATCTTTATTAACAAATGATGTTGCCATAACATCTGCCGCATGCTGTAAAACTATATATAGCACGAGATTAAGGGTTCAATTTTATACATCAAGTAAATAGACAAAAGTTCTACGTTCTTTACAGTTAAATTTTTTTTTATTAAAAAAAAAACTTTTTTATCTTCAACAGCTGGTCCACGTATTTCACAAGCAGTAGAAGTGATTTTGTTAAACCAAAATTATAATGTGTCACATCCTACAGTCAACAATCTGGCCTTAGTAAAATTTTCTCCAGCTATAAATTTGACTTTTACGCTAAATCGTCCGATAAGCATCTTTAGTGGAAATTTGGCAGTACTAGGTAGACAATTCAAAGTTACCACCTGGGGAAGACCATTAAGAAATGGGTAAGATACACCAAGTAAATAACGGGTGCCAAAAGTTAACATTATATGTAGACTGGAGGCTGGCGTCCCATTATTGCGTTTTGCGTTCCGTCATAGTGAGAGTAAAAAGGATAAAAGCATACTTCCATCTCTTTTTCTCTCATTATTATTGAGCGCCTATTGTCATGCCCTGAACCGCAATTCCGTTTTTCTCGCGGTGTAAATAGAAAGTAGTTTCTACTCCCTAGGGAGTAGAAAAATCTAAATATGATCTCTAATCTTAAAATTTCTATCTGTTTCAGAATTGCGAAAGTTCCTTCTACGTTTGT
>JAUESI010000001.1:3357194-3374352 GCA_032275145.1 Synergus laeviventris
TCCTCATTAGTCAACATAAGCCATCTTCATCCTCATTCTCTTCAATCATTTTCATCTTTATTCTCATTCTGATTAGTCAACATAAGTCATACTCATCCTCACTAATCAACATAAGCCATCCTCCTCCTAATCCTCCTCCTCATTAGTCAAAATAAGCCAACTTCATTTTCATTCTCTTCAACCATCTTCATCTTCACCGTCATTCTCATTCTCATTAGTCAACATAAGTCAACCTTATCCTTATCCTTATTGATCAACATAAGCCATCTGCATCCTCACTTTCTTCAACCATCTTCATCCTCACCTTCATCTTCATTAGTTGACATATACCATTCTCTTCCTTATCTCATCCTCATCCTCCTCCTCATCCAAATTAGTCAATATAAGCCATTTTCATCCTCATTGTCTTCCAGAATCTTCATCCTCATTCTCATTAGTCAACATAAGCCATCTTCATCTTCATTCTCTTCAACCATGTTCATTCTCATTAGTCAAGATAAGCCATATTTATCCTCACCCTCATTCTCATTAGTTAGCATAAGTCATCCGGATCCTTATCCTGATCATCATCCTAATTATTTAACATAAGCCATCCTCATTCTTACACTCATCCTCATCCTCGTTAGTAAACAAAAGCCATCTTCATCTTCATTCTCTTCAACCATCTTCATCCTCTTTAGTTAACATAAGCCATCTTCATCTTCACTCTTTTCAACTATCTTCATCCCTATCCTATCCTCATCCTTATTAGTCAACACAAGCATTCGTTTTCTTCTTTCTCTTCAACCATCTGTATCTTGTTTGGGTAACATAACCCATATTCATCCTCACTCTTTTCAACTATCTTCCTCCCCATCCTTATGTTCGTTCACATTAGTCAACATAAGCCATCCTCATTCTTATACTCATCCTCATTAGTCAACATAAGTCATCTTCATTCTCGTCAACCATCTTCATCCCTATTGGTCAACTTAAGTCATCTTCACTTCATCTTCATCCTCATCCTCATCCTTATCACACATGAACATCAACCATTCACATGTTCATCATTAGTTATCCTCATCCCTATTACCCATCAACATCATCAATCTTCATCCTCATTCTCACCCTCATCACGTAGCCTGTAAATTTTGCAATTCAAATGTTGAAATGTAACTTTCAGGTGATGATACACACACTGTATCGTGGATCTCAAAAGTGTCTTTTCCTCTCAAAAGACCTAAATGTGAGGATTACTTTTAAGTCTTGTCGCAACATCAAACAAGCTATGGATCCGAAGGGTAGAGCTCACATGTCCTAAATCACTTATGCCCTAGCTGTGTATATAATTACCTGAAATAATCATTATTCATCATGAATGCCTGTGAGTTGTTGGTGGTGAACACTCTGGTTGGTAGCGGTGGCATGCCACTCTGGGATTCTCATTCCCATTCCCGTATAGCCTTAGGTGGTTGATTGTAAGCCCACCTTAAAGAAAATATCCCGAACACATGCATGCCTGTCTATATAGAGTACAGGCACGATAGTCTGCTTCATGGAAAATTAGTACTCTGCGGAAAGTAAAATAAGAGAAGTGCCCGATTGATTTATAGCTCTCTGATCGGCCTTAAGGTTTCAATACTTGCTGGAACATCTGCCTTGTTTTGCGTCACCTCAGATCGGCAGGAAGTCATCCAATGGAGTATCATGAAGTTATTAAAGTTCGTTAAACGTCTGCGATCGTAAAACACTTGGACTTCATACTTCTTTCCACTAGGAAATGTGGAAGATTCTTGGGGTTAAAAGTGGAAGATAAGTGGTTGCTTAGAAACAAGCCAACTAGGAATTCCCACAGACGTGGAAGGCAAAAAATTTTAGCTTCCAGAATAACAAAACCGAATTATTTCTTTTCTATGATTTTTCTCATTTTTTCCATCCTTCTTCTGTTTCCCATATCAGCGAAACGACCAAAAATGATGATAAGAAGCTGCAGAGATTGAAATCCGGACGAGGAAAATCTTCTAAGCGGCAACTTAAAGCATCCTACACAACGTGTCCTGTCGGCAAGGGGGAAATGGATTACCGTGGCAAGTACGTGTTATCGAGTTTCGCAAGCACGAATATTCCCGTCACGTGCGGAGCGTTATGAATGATAATTCCTCTCCGGAACCATAAACTATTAATTACATCGGACTCCCTGGCGTCTTGATAATCAGGAGCTGCTATCGCGGCCTCGCATAGTATGCGCATGCTAAACATGATCCGTGCAGGTATAAAGCTACTTGACCGACTGGCCCCCGAGGGAGCTTGCTCTGGCGACAATATGTTTTCCGTCAACCAGCCTCATCCCCGTGTCGCACGCCGAAGGACATCCAGGAGAACGTGCAGCTTCGCCCACCTACGTGAAACGCATTCCAGATGGACTCTATCTCATTCTGTAACGATCTCCCGAACACGGTTATGAAAATAATGGTGCTCCTCAATCTATAGTATTGCGTTTCGAAATGCCTCAAGACTGCGATCATGCGGACATAAGGAAAGAATTCAAATATGAGACTTGAGGAGTCTTACAAGTTTTTGACAAACTTACTAGGTCTACTAGTACTTAATAAGTTCAGTAAGGTTAAATTTTTGCAGAAGATAGTAATTTCTGTTGAAAATGCAAGTAAAAAATGAAGTAGGAAGTATAAACCGTTAAGGGGAATAGCCTACTCCTTAAGACTATTGTTCTTCCGTCAATGTGATTGTATCCGCGAGCGTTTCTGACTCGCCGCTATTCGGGGGTGAGATAGTCGGATAATGCCGTGACTTTAATGCCGCTATGGCGAGCAAAACGCTACTCCGTGTTCTTATCTCGGCAAGAGAATGGGGATTACTATGTTTCTATAGGGTACAACTTGTTAGCCGATAACTCTCTGCCGATAGCGGAAGGTTACTCACGGATATGGTGAACCAATTCCAGATAATGATTCATTAGAACGTTCTTTTAAGTTCCAAGGCGAGGGATAGAGGAGCGTTATCTTTCGCACTGAACATCTTCAGGCGTGCACAATCTACATGATTATCCCTGCACGATTCATTTAATGAAACGCACCTTACGCATTACGCGCGTTAATCTTACTATTGTAGTATCTTATCATGCAATTAAGTCGCATTTGTACACATGAACTTAAATCGCTTCTTTCCTTCAGTGGAATTTACAACGCGTCGTTTCACAACTATATGACATTAGTGATCACAGCGCCAACTGTGGAAATAGCTAAATATTTTTGGAAATATATTTATGGGCATCCTAAGGAACCTCTAAATTTATCCCACTCATCTAATTGGTAGTTGGAAATCAAGGTCTGTCAGTCTCAGAAGACCCCGAAGCCTTGGGCACTATTTGCGCTTGCTTATGCGAAACCTCATAATTATAACTCATATACAAGAGAGTTGTAAATGCAGCAGAAACTCTTGTAACTGATACAGACGTCGTAAAATGTAACAAATAATCTCCCTTTGCATAGATTTTGAACTTATCAGACTTCTTATCTAAGCACACGTGTCTAATTCAAGATTAGGAATCAGCATACCGTTGTATTCATATCGACTTGCAGCATCGAGTGACAGTAGGTAGGTAGGTAGGTAGACTGTCCGAGGTAGTGTGGTCTTATACTCTTATATTCTTATTCTCTTATATACTCTTATACTATGATAGTCTTATAATCTTATGTGCAAATAGCGGCACGGCAATACGGCATTTGAAACCATCTGGGCTTCCTTCCTACGGCGCGGAGGTTCACCACGTTCGCCACGTTCAGCGGACTCTTTAGGCCGGAGGCTCAATAGGTGGTCCAGAGACGCGCGCCGTGCACTGTGCACTGCATTACCGACTGCGGAGGTTCATTCACCCACCGTTCACACCTCATTGGACACAATATCGTGTATACTGTATACCGCAAGTTCTCGACCATCACGATCTAAGACCCTCGAACTAACCTCGAACTGCGATTGAGATTCGACTTTGTTTCTATTTTCTCACACTAAAAGCATTGCGGAAATGCAGAAAAAGCAACCATGTAAGACTTTTTCGACCAGTCAGGCTTACTAGGCTAAAAAACCGATTCCTACTTTTCTTTGGAAGCTTCTAACAAAAGTACATAGAGTCTCCATTACATAAATATACATCCAAAAATATTTAACTATTATTTCTACAGATGGCGCTGTGAATCTGTGATCACTAATGTCATATGGTGTTGAAAAGTAGATAGTCGAAGGTTTAGAGCCAGTGTCTAACTTTTGAAAAATGAGGTTCGAAGCAAACTCACTTTTCATGCCGACTTAAGGTCTGAGACGTGACACAGAAAGTCGTCCTTGAACTCAAAATGACTCCAGACTTGGTAGCTCCTAATGGTAAGAAGTCTCATCTGAAGGAGCGTAGTTCTCAAATTAATTGAAGGGTCGTGCGGCAAAGCTTTTTCGCCAGGTGTCGAGTATTTGAATTAAGAGATCACTAAGGCCGCCATGATGCGGTTCGCTGAACAGGCATCTTCCATTGTCAATCAATCTTACCACCGGACATCACTTAGGTCTTTTTTCAAAGAAACCATTATCGAAGCCAAAGTCGACGCGCAGTATCGATACATGAAGGTCTACTCTGCCCTTCGCTGTAATTATCATAATAACTGTTATTATTGCTCATTACAATCAACCATCTCGTATAGCATTCCTCTCGAAAGACGTTAATTACACGCTTTTTCAGGATTTTAGTGTATAAATAAATCCGTAAGCAAGAAAAATTCAGATTCCCTTTCGCAAAGGTAGAAGAAGACCTTTCAGTTTTAATCTTCAATCAAGGAACATACTGTAAATGACTTATTTGGAAGATTTCACTGACTCAAGGAAATTTAAGATATTTCTGGAAAATTCAGTAGATTTCTCTGGAAGTGTACACCTGATTTCATGAGTCGTCAACCCCTGGACATAAATATTGTAATGACGCAGTGAAGGTGATAAAATTCAGCAATTACTTGTCGAGCGGAATACCTCTGAGACTTCGGTGTAAATCATCGCATTACTTTAATCGCATCATTCGTATCGTGTAATATCCGAGATTGTCATTAATTTCCTTCCGGTTTTTTGCTAATTCTTTCCGATGGTTACCACTCCCATAATCGCTTCTCAATCCAGTTTCAACGATCATGTCGAGCTAAATTAAGGGAGGCCCTCCAGGTGATCGTATAGATTATCACGATCGAGCCAGCCACCGTACTTGCGAGCTGCAATTACAATTAAGCGGGCGTAATATTTAATTATTGCACGTTATATCGCGCACATCGCCTTGGGCTACGTTTTAATCGGCCACTCGAAAAACATCCTACGTCGCATCCTCGACACTTCAGCAACTTATTTTTCTTGTATCGCACTCTGGTATGTCGCAATAGGTTTCTCTCACTTATAAACACGCAGATTCAAATACCATCTTCATCTTTTTTATTATAATGATGTTAAACAATGGCGACATTCATTTCCAATTCCCAACAATACCTTTTTTGTCCTTCGTTTTTATCAGATTCCAATACATTTCAATGACGTTCGGAGCTTCCAACTTTTTACTTCATAATTATGTACAAAATTTTGTATTTTAATGTTGCTTGTATTTTAATTTTTCGTGGTCGACACAGAAAAGGGATTTCAAAACAATTCTTATTGGGCTGCTGGAAGTAAAAAGAAAGTCTGTCTATTTAATCTCAATAAGTATTTTTGGATATTTAGTTCGAAATAATTGACACCAAGTTCACTGACCAACATTTATTCTTAGTGATTCGAAAAACAGTAACAGAACCCGTAAACTAAGTAAATCACGTGACGACATCTTATTTAGATTAGTGAAGGTTAGGTATCGTTCGATACTGACATCGATATATATTTATCGATTAGAACGCGGTCTTTTTCAAACTTACTATTTAACTTGATAACCGAAGAAATGCATTTTATTTCCGATCCTATCATCAGAAACATTTTTTCCATTCCATCTCTTTTATTGCAGGAGAAGATTGAATTGATATGATCGATTTTTTGTCCGCCGTTTTTGAATATTAATCAGAAGCTAGTTTCAATTTTCGCTAAGCTGTCAGGTGTGACTCGACATTCTCATCAACAAAAGCACTTGGAAACCGATTCGACCTTTCATTAAAATTCATTCAACCTCTAGCCTTCGTGTTCCTGATTCTTGTTCCTTTTGGCGGCTGCTTATTTCTCGCTTCTCAAGTCTCGTCTAGTCCAGGAACTGTTAGCGAAGTATCAAAGGGAAAACAAATGTTTCAGGCAGACTCGACGAAGCGCTAGTCATCTTTGGAAGTCTCTGTGGTGAATATTGAATAATGTGAGCGCTGCCTTCAAACAAATTGACGCGAGTGCAAATAGTGATACAAGCGCACTGAGGAAAGCGCGGATTTGCACTCGCTCAGTCCTGAGGGTCCATTCATCCGCCGCAGATGACAGGAAGACGGACAGCCCCTTTGAACAGATTCACGAGACCATTTTGAACGCGTTTGATTTGACGCGTCCCTGATGCTTTTTGCTGGGATAATGGGGATAATGGCACGTGCTCATTAGTGGGAGGTCGTCCCTCAATTATATCACAATCGAGTTTACAATTTCGCGAAGCTTGAATGCAGAATAGAGAAGTCATTGAGACGAAAAGAGTAATGTAAAGTCCAAGGTCATCAAAGAGAAATTCAATGTTTTGACGAGGGTTCAATCCTTTTCTATTTCATTCTGTTATTTTCTATACTGAGAACGATTTGACTCGTCCATGACAATTATTCACCAGGGTCCCTGCTGGAAGTAAAAAGATAGAAATCCTGTCCCTTTCTATCTTCTTCTATGTCTAAAATAGAAAGGTATAAAGATTGTTTAACTCTTTCAATCTCCATATCAATCCTCACCCACGCCTACTTCTTTGAATCCACACTTCTCTATCTCTTTCTATCTCTTATCTATATCTGTTTATCTCTTTCTTCCTCTTTGTCAATCACAGTTCTATTTTTAATTTTTTTCTTCTTGTGTTTTTCACGGATCCTCATCGAGCAATGCCTTCATTTCAGCGTCTGCGAAGGTTTTTGGCTTTCCTTCACACGTAGGGTCGTCAACATTGAAACCACCGTCTTTGAAGCGACGAAACCAATCATAGTACGTTGTTACACTTAGAGCAGTATCTGCATAAACTTTTTGGAGCTCTCGATGTGCTTCAGCTGTCGTTTTCTGCGAATGAAAGAAGGAAATTAACAATCAACATTTTCACACAACCCAAAGTATATGACGCTAAAATAAAATCACTGATGTGTCAAAACGGTTTGTTTAACAGACGTCTAAGCTTGGTTCATGACATTTTGAATATGTCAAAATCGACCAGCACTTCTTGCTGGAGCCATCTATTGACAAACAGCGGGAATTTAGTTGCGTACCTAATAATCAAAATATTATTTTAAAAAACCTTTTTTATTACAAGTTACTCCAAAAATCGTTACTAAGTTACGTTACAAGTTACTTTTTAAAAGAGTGACTAAGTTTCCCTAAAAGTTATATAGGGCAAAAAATAGGGAATTTCTTTTTTCGAATTTTTGCCATGCATTTTTTAGCCACCCTAATGTACAAAATATTGTAGTTATAAAGTTATTATGCATGTTTGAAATATGAACATTAATAAATTAATAAGGCAGAGATAGCCTTAAGGATAAAAAGAGGTAGAAATTTCTAGAATGAAGGATAGGAAGAGATATAAATACTCTATTCCTTTGCATCTCTTTCTATCTCTTTACTACCAGCAGGATAAATGTTGCCCACGGGAAAGTTCCCAGATTTCCTTAAATTTCAGCTCAGTAGACACCAGGTTCACACCTCCAGTTTATTATTTGCCCAAAATATCATCGCAGAGATAAACGTGTCCAACGGTCTACGAATTCATTGACCTCTTCATTGTCATCGTCTAAGAATTCTTTTCTGAAGAAAACACTCACCGAGATTGTCTAGAGACACTCCTTAAATAAGTTTCTGAGAATTGATAATAATGCTTTGTTAGATTGTTAATTTTCTTCTTTAGAAGTTCCGCGGTTTAAATAGAGTTATGTAGCTGCCTCAATAACAGTAATTTGTTTTTTGAATAGCTTGTCGCTCATGAATAATCATTAATCCTCTTGATAACAATTGTCACATTGGATTAC
Organism: Synergus laeviventris; assembly: GCA_032275145.1. NCBI lineage: Eukaryota > Metazoa > Arthropoda > Insecta > Hymenoptera > Cynipidae > Synergus > Synergus laeviventris. The sequence goes on from JAUESI010000001.1 coordinate 3,365,381, forward strand.
ATTAATCAGCTTACTTGCTTCAGCGGACATAATCATCAGCAAATGAATCTCATTTATTAAAGTATCCGTCGCTTTGGAATAAAGTTGTACTTACTGTCAAGTGTACACAAAACATTTTTTTTTCAGAAGCTCCTTCGACTCGCCGAAATTGTTTGGCTATGAATGAAATGTAATTTGCACTTAATTTATTTCGAAGCGTTCACGCACGTCGGCAAAAAATTTAATTACGATAATGGCCAATGAGCCAAAGAGGAAAGATTCACGTGCGAATCCGAACTGTTTTCTCACGAGAATATTTCACTTCACGCTGATCACCCGTCAAATCGAATAGGCCAGGTGCGGACACGCTTCATAATGTAAAAGGTTCATTAGGCGAAGGGCAAACGAGTGCTTCGGAGAGCACTATAAGACTTCCTTTCTTTCATTGGTTTTATCCCAGGCTTGGATGTAACCTTAAAAAGAAAGAAAAGTCTTCCGAGCAATAACCATCCCATTATGTAGAAATTGTGACGAGAATAGTAGAACGCCGATTTTTTTGCGAATTAACTGACAGACTATTCTATGGTTCCGGGTGAAGAGATTATTTTTGAACTTGTAATTCAATCTTGATAATGGCTATACGTCAGGGTTATTGTACTGAACCTCATGTAAGAAAATTTTTCAAACTTAATGTTAACGAAAAAATTATCTGAGCTAGCAATTATTCATTTATGAGACTAAAGTTTGCGATGTTTACGATAAATGGAAAATTAAAAAACATTTTATCTAAAACATACAAGATCCAAAATTTTCTGGTGGAAAGTTATCCTTATTCGTTGGATCAAACTTTCGTCACTAATAAGTCTTTTTTGATGGTAAGAGCAATATCAAAGTTTCATCCCCCCGATTTACTTGAAATTCACTTCATACCATCCCTTAGATCTAAAAGTTTTTCGTGTGAGTTCAAAATTAACTAAAGGGATGAAACTTTTTGTGGCGTCCTTTGGCATTGAAAAGAAATATTATCAGTAATAAAATTTTTGACCTCACGAGTTAGGGAATTTTTTATGAACTTTTTAGATCTAAGGGATGATTTAGGGTGAGTTCCAAATGAGCTATAGGGATGGAACTTTTTAGGGTGTCTTTTAGAATTGAGAAGACCTATTATCAGCAATAAAATTTTGACCTCACGAATTAGGGAATTTTTGGTGAATTTTTTAGGTCTAAGGGATGATATGGTATGATTTCCAAATGAGCTAGAGGGATGAAACTTGTTGTGGTATCCTTTGGCATTGAAAAGAAAAATTATCAGCAATAAAATTTTGACCTTACAAGTTAGGGATTTTTTTGTGAACTTTTTAGAACTAAGGGATGAATTAGAGTGAGTACCAAATGCATGCAGGGGTTAAAACTATGGTGGCTCATTTATTCAATTGTCTACAACTACTTTACACCAGAAAATGTTGGATCTCGTATGTTTTAGAAATTTTCTTTTTAATTTTCACATTTATCGTAAACTTTCCCGGGTAGAAAAGAAGGGGGTAGAGAGACATACGAGGCGTGTATTAAAGGGGTTGGTATCTGTAAGGAAGATATGAGGGGGGTCGGAGGCATGAAGAGATAAATGTGAGGTGCATACTAGATTGGTATAGGATGGTGTAAATGAGGGGCATGAGGAGGGTTATATGGGGTATGTAAAATAGAATAGGAGGGGGCAGCAGAAGCCAAGGGGTGTGGAAAACATGATATATGCAATAAATGGGGAGGTGGGATTTAAACAAGGGATTACACGGGCTAGGTTGGTGGAAAATTGGGAGGGGGTGATAGAAGCTAAGGGCATGGGAGAGGGGCATATGGGATGTGTTAAGTATAATATGAGGGGGTTCATGTGATTGAAGCCTGAGGGGGGATAAATATATGATACGTATAGTAAAATGGGGAGTGGGGTGATGTATAGGGTGCGGTGGTTATGGGGAGGGACATATGGGAAACGTTGGGAGGGGGTTTAAGCGATTGAAGCCGGGGAGGTGAATACAAGACGATGCAAGAGGGTGGGGTAATTTAATAATTTAAACGAGGGGGTAGAGGGGCTAGTTTGTCTGCATATGGGATGTGCTGAGTAAATTGGGAGGGGGAAGTAGAAACTGAGGGCCTTGGAGAGGGGAATATGGGATTTGTAAACAGTAAAGTATAATGTGAGGGGGTTAATACGATTGGAGTCCGAAGGAGGGGGGGTGTTACGTCCTGTCTAACTTTATTACTAATATTATTACCTGGCAACAGACTCTATTTCGTAACAGCTAAATCCATCGGGTGATGAATTAATTAATAAGTAATTAATTATCGATTATTGTCGTTACGATGGCGTGACAGACGCATAAATACGGGATGTGCAAAGTAGATTAGGAGGGGGTAGTCGACGTTGAGGGACGTGGGGAGGGGTATACAGTAGAGTATAATGGTGGGTAGGTGATGAGGGGAGGGAGGAGTGATTGTTCGATAGGTATAGGGCTATAAAAGAGGGGTTACAGGGTTTAGTAAAAGGATTACAATAGGAATAGGAGATGAGGGGCGCGGGGAGGAGAATTTTGGATGCATAGGAGGGGCTGATGGTCGTGTGGGGGGGGATGTGTAACGCGTTCAGTGGAAGGGAGGAGGTGATGTAAAGTAGGGTTAAGTTCACTAAAAAATAAACACTAAAGTCGATAAGAGTGCTGTGCTGGGTACAGAAGTCGAGGTCATTCACGAGATGCGATAAAAATGTCGAGTGGACACAAGCCGTCCATAAAGCAACAAAAGTGGAAGATTGAAGAGGTCCTTTTGTGTATACTAGGTAATTTTTTTGAGAGAGTTACGATGATATTTAAATGGAAATTGAATATTGAATGAAAGCAGCAGATCTGTCCACGGTTCTCGCACATAACATGGAATACAACACAGTAGCGTGTATCGACACCTGGTGACAGTAAATTTTAATCTGCCTTGTATTACAGTATGCAAATATTATCAAGGGCCGCACATAGAGACCACCACGATCGTACATACCATAAATGCATATGAACTACACTGTATTTCCTCCAAGCATTTATACGAGTTGCGAAAAAAGAGGGGAAAAAGATGCGGACAATGCTCGGGTTCTCATTAAACCGGAAAATATCTTTCGCTGCCGTCGTAAGTGCCGGTGCTGTAAAACGGAGAGCCAAGAACGTTCTTTAATTACCATAAAATAGGTTCTAATTATTGCAGAAGCCTTTGACTACCGCAAGGTGTACCAACGTGCGGAACGCAATTCGCATGTACATCGAGAGGTGTCGCCTCGCATTCCGAAAAGTGTCGCCCCGCATACCTATAGAACACACAGTAAGATAGTAAATAGAAATGTTAGAGAAACTAATAGCTTCATTGAAACAGCAAATCTGATTTATGAGAAGGTGTGTGCAAAACAAATATTTAATAAATATATTAATATCTGATTGAGAGTGGTATATTTTTTTGCAAGTTTTCTGAGGGTTTCTCAGTAAATGCGGCACAACTTAGTCCGGTAGCATTACGCCTACTGTCTACTTCTTGTTCATAGCCATAATAATGGCCGGCAATTCAAGAAGAAGTACATCGCCATTGATAGGCCATATGGTGTGTGCAGTTGTGCACATTCCATGGATTTAATTGCCTGGTACCGCGTGACTATGGGATACCCATGTATAAAACTTGCGCACGCACGTTTACTCATGTACCTGGTTATGTACACTTCGCTTTAACTGCTAGGGAACTAATGGTGATAGTCACAGGTCACGAAACAGTGATATACACATAAAGTGATCAGATACGGGTCATAAACGACGACAAATTGGGAAGCAGGATCCTAAAGTCCAGCAAGCAGCGAGCAGAATCAAGACATTGGATAGTGGACATTAAGACTGTTTTACACTTTCCTGTACAGCAATTTGAAAAATTCTCTGATATTTTACAAGAATGTAGAAGATTATCTCTAAGGTACGATTTTTATTTCTTACGGCTTGAGCTTTATACCTTATGTCTTCTCGTATATTCCAGGAGCAATCTTCAAAAGTGAAGGGAGAAAATCGAGAGTGATATACAGAAGCCGAAAGTCGGGAATTAATTCCGAATAATCTCCAACGCTATTTCGGCCCATTTGTTATTTTACTGACAAGTTTAATTTATAGCAGCGATAAAAAGTGCTTTAGCGAAGTATGGTGTCAAAACGAGTAATATTAGGCCAAGTCGATGAATGAGATTATCCGCATAATGAGACTGGGGAGATAATATGTATTTGGGTTGGAGGTGTGGTCACATCAACATCAGCGTTAACTGAGCCTGACCTTCCTGTCAAGACATTCACTGATTTGAATACATCTTGTTTATCACTGTAGTTAACTGACTCGGGCACCTAGCAATTTCACCTGACATTAGATCGCGCCAGGATAAAAATGCATTGATGAAAGAATTTTCTCCAGATAATTGTAAATGTTTGTTGCATATTTGAAAATTTCCAAATGGTACTTTTTAAAACCTTTTCACTCCTTGGAATATCAAATACGCCTATTTCGGTATTATTATTCATCAGAGTTTGAAGTCAAGATATCAGTAGTACAATTGATTATTCAACTTCCACAGCTGATACATTTGATCTCGATTCGAGCTCGTTACAAGTTCCTCGTACTCGGAATTATTTAAATTAAGACTGACTGTGTTGTACAGGAGGAATACATTACATATGTTATTTCACAACACTGGACGTTGACGAGTAGTGGTTCTTCAGAAAAAAAAACTGAGACTACATTCCGTCAATATGTCTACTTCAAGAGCTTCTTCGTAACTTCAAGAGACTCAGTATTTCAGCAATCCTCTGGTTCCATTTTGCAACATGGATCAAATTAGTTGAAGGACGGCATGCCCTAAGGGATTAATTCACATTTTTCAAAAATGGTTTACAAAAATAAATTTTTAATAAAAAAAAACAGAAGTCCACTCTAGAGATATATCAATTCATGAATCGATCAGCTGCTTCACTTTGTGATACTCATTGCGAGTTATAAAAGAAGCTTAGATTGTAATTGTATGAGATTTTGTGAAAGTGATAAGCAGTGGAAGAAGATGGAACGCCATTAAAAAAGTCGCTAAAAATAGTTGGAGATAAATGAAAATAGTAAGTGAACAGTAGAACAAAAGTAGTGGATGGCTAGTCCTAACCCTCTTTACAATTTGAAACAACTTGAAGAAGACTCATAACAATCATAATAATCATCCGTGTTCATCGTATATAATTACTGGCTGAGACTCATGGTGATCACTCTTATCCACGCGTGTTGTAGTAGATGGGAGGCAGTAAGAGCGACAATAATCATAACAACATTAGTAACATATTAATGTATGCAAACGCACTTCGGATGAAACCCTTAGGCTATCTTCCACAAGATACCATCCTGGAGAGTAGAAATAGAAAGAGAAGTTTCAAGAGGTTAAAACAAAGCAGAGAATGAGGAGAGACGTTAGGTAAGAGAGAGGAAGGGAAGAATGAGCTTCACAGGAAAGGAGATATCAAAGTTAACAGTTCATAGTGTCTGGACGAGTATTCACGTTTAATCCACTCGAGATTAATACCTGAGGTGGTTTCATCACATTTCACCACGAACGCAGGGGCCGGCTGGCTTTTACCCGTTCGGATTCTATTTAGACAGCATGGGAACGTTTATAAGAATCATCGATCTTACCAACTCACTACATCCGTCTTCCTTTTCCTGACTACCATCCCCTTTGGTGTCAATGCACGATCATTCCTGAACACTCTGATTATTGATTGCGATTGCCATCAGCTGCTGAGCTACCAGTTCGCAAAAAATACTTACATACGTTTTATGCTACAAATATTAGAATTAGATATTTCTGCACTCTGTACCAGATGCTTCATTGAAGGAACTGAGAATAGGTAATTAATTCTGTTGCTAAGTTTTTTTTATTCTGTAATGGAAGCTGAAGATGTGGTTGGCTTCACAGATATTCCACCTTGAGTTGAAGAACATGAGAGAGTTTCTAAGAATCATCGATCTTATGAACTCTGGCATCTGCTCGCATCTACAAGTTGCTCTTGTTTCATTCTGGTGCCAATGTACAATCAATCGTAAGCGTGCAAGTAATTGATACCTATCTCACTGTAACAAACGATAGTGACTGGCACGAAGCCTTTCGGCAAAATTTATTTACTGTAATTAATTAATATCCAAGAAACAGCAAGAAGACATGGTCTAGTTAGCTACATTAAGTGATTTTGAATGTGTATTTAATTGAATTTCCTGCACCGAGTCGTATGTATGAAAATTACAATTTCTGCGTAATATTATTCACTAAGTCTAAAATAAACGCAAAGATGGGACGTGTTGGTGGATCCAGCGTCTGATGTCATGGTCCAGCAAATTCATAAAAACATCAGGATGTGTGGGGCGATGTAGTCCATGATAAACGAAAATACCAAGCAATTGATTATTATGAATCAAAGGTGAACCAGTATCATCATTTTCACAATGTTCTCCAGCCATTTCGGAGCGAGTGCAAATATTTCCAACGTTAATGGTCCGTGGGTACATCTGGTGGCAGTACTCAATGCTTATCACGTTCACAGAAAGTGCTCGCAAATGTGTAGACGGGATTTTTTTCCCACTAAAATGGATAAGAATTCTCAGTTTAGAGTCAAAATATTCGTTTATAATATTCTGATAATACCTTTCCAGGGTTTAGCATGTTTACCACATGGATATTATAATTTACTAAATGTATCTTACCTTACATGGAGTGGTCTACCCCAATTGATAACAAGACTCAAATATTGGTCTCTTGCCAAATTTCCACCGTAAATATGTATTGGTCGATTAGGAGACGAGCGAAAATCTATAGCCGGGAAAAACCAAGCTAAGACAAGGTTGTTGATTGTAGGGTGTGTCGGATTAAAATTTTGATTTAAGAAAACCACACTCACTATCACGTGCAACGTTGTTCCAACTGTAGACAATGAAAAAACCCTAAAGTTATGGACTGTGGTCATATGTCGGCAGAAAATGGCGGCGTGAAGCACAAACTAATGAGAGTGAAAGAGATGGACAGATCTATTTGTCTCGTTCACTCTTATCAGTTTCTGCTTTACGTCGACGTTCTCTGTCGACATGGGACTGCACCTTAAGAGTCTCTCTAAAACAAGATTTAATTTTGACGTAATAATCCAAAGTGGTCATACGCTGGTGCATAAAAATTGGCACCAAATGCATAAGACTGAACTTTATTTTTTAAATATATTCTTATAAAATCATTTCTCAACATTTTAGTATCTGAAAAATAGATTTAGTTTCTGAAAAACTATTTAATAAAATATTAAAATCGAAAAAAAAATGTATCTATTTTATTAAATAGTTTATCAGAAACTAAAACTATTTTCCAAATACTAAAATATTAAGAAATTATTTTTTATGAAGATATTAAAAAAATAAAAAATTTAGGATTATTACGTCACAACGTGAAATACCTAATCCAAACGTTTACGTGGCAACGTCACCAGCTGACGTCAAGAATAGTTGCAAACGGACTACTGCCGCACTACTACCAACTGTTACTACTTGTTATAATGTTTCGAATCCTGAACTCCCTGAATTGAACCTGTAACCTGGACTCGAAGGTGGTTCTGTCCTTTTCTATTATATTGCTCCATCTCTCTTGTCACGTGACCGCAAGAGAGGTTATTGGTTCAGTTCACGATTATGCTCAGGCCTTATCAAACGGAACGGTGGAAAACGCGATGTATGGTAAAATATTTCAACAGTCGGAGATTGTTCGCAGCCATTCTTGACATCAGAACCTTATCGTATGATGCAAAATTAAATTCTATTGTAGAAGGACCCTAAGAAAAGTGTAACTTTTCCTGCATACCTGATTTACGAGACATAATCCTCATATTCCCTGTTTGGTGAGATGCAAAGCAAGTAGCAGAGGTTATGACAACATTACTTGTTAACAAAGTTGCTGGACAATGGCCTTCTCCATTTTGAAGAATATTAACCATATAAGGACTTTGTTGTACTGAATGTGGAGCACCCCCAGCTAAACGCTTCTGACGAATATGTGGTTCGGATGACTTTTCTGTATCCATTGTGAGTACAATTTTAAAAATATTATGTTCGATCTTTTTCAGATTAAGTAATTATTTTTTTAAATGTTTACTCACCATTATTCTCTGGGAAAACATGGCAAATTCCTTGCGAGAGAATTCCACAGAGAATTACGATAATGTAAGCTGCTCTTTCCATTTTTAACAATGAATGTAGGTGGATAATAGATTCCGAGTTAGTAAAACAATATACTTTTAAAGATTTTGCACTTCGACTCTTGATAAGTTTATGAGTATATATAGTGTATATGTTGTAAAGATAGTAGAAATAATTTACTATTATTAGCTTAAGGATTATTTAAGGCAGGAAGAATTTTAATCTTATTATGACCGACGAGTGTGGAAACTTTTGTTTCATCACTATTAGTTAAATGATTTCAATCATTTATTAGTTTGTACTGTATACACATGACTAAACGTATCCTGAAAAAGAAAATTAAATTTTCAAAGCATGATACAATTTTAGCAAGATTTGAAGGAAATTATCTCTGCTGTCCGTTTATCTGATAAAACAAATGCCACATTAGCATTAATCTCCAAATCTTTCAAACACGTTGAATACTGTTGAATGCGAGATAAATTTAAAGTAAAATGAATGCATTTTAATGCGATAGTTTGCATTCGTTTAAATACGATTAAATTGATTTAAATCTCTTATAAAAATATTTTTTAATGCGATGGGTCGCATTCAAATTTTTTTTGAACCGTTTGCAAATGCGAATGATGCAGAAAGCAGAATTGAATATATACCATTTTTAATATTTGTAATACTTTTTAATTTGACGTTTTTTGTAGGGGTTGTTAATTAGAAAAAGTTAAGCAC
>JAUESI010000001.1:3374452-3408015 GCA_032275145.1 Synergus laeviventris
TTGTGATGGACGCTGGCTGCATAGTGGTTTGTATTTTAATTAATCGCTCTTCTATTGTGTGTTAGTTTGTAATTGATTCAAATTCTCATACAGACCCTTCTTTGTAGGAGTTTGGCCATCCACATATCCTGCTTCAAAAGGAGGATGGTTACTTGCAAGAAATGGTTCGCCAAACCGGACCCAAAATGGCGGAAGTACTTAGAAGCACAGCTGAAACAGTAAATTCAATTTTTGAATAAATTTTTAAACATAAATTGCTTTGCAATATATCTAACTGTAATAACTTTTATATATTTTTTCAGAGTTATAAAAATCGCAGACAGAGCACAAACGAATAAAAAAGTGGACTTAAATTTGAAAGACTTGTGAGGTTTATTTAAATAAATAGCGAATTTTACTAGACTGTATGTCTTTTTATTCAACCACATAAAATTAACTTTTAGGAGAAATATATATATATATATATTGAAGTTGATTTCACTTATCATACGAAAGTCCTATCAAGCTATAAAACTTTATTTCCCATCACTAAGACGTCTTTTGCAACATGTCTTTTGCATATCCTAAGGATACTCTGAAGACATGCTATATGTATAATGTCAGCATGAAAGATGTCATATTTTGAAAACGTCTTTAGGGCATCTTTAGAATATTACACGTCTTATAGAAATATTAAACTTTAGATAAAGTGTCTCTGCTACTATTATTATCTTGAAGAGTACATTCCATGTAAGCAAATATTTTTTTCAAACGTTCAGAACACAAATCAGTTGATCCAGACACTAACTTGAAACTACAATTTATTACATCATTTTACGAGCAAACAGTGGGTATTAATGATGATAGACAATTTGAGCTTTCGAATCTAAAATGAACATTTCAATTTCGCCAATAAAAGTTTCGAATTCTTAACACTTGTATATCACTTTATGCTTACTAATCTAAATCAATAAAATGATACTCGAGCTTTATTGTTCCAATGTAGTGGATACTCATTTTCTTCAAGCAATTAAAATATGTTTAGTCATTCAACAGCTGCAGCGTAAGTGCCATATGTAATATTTAGAATCATTTTAAGTTGGTATTAATTCAAACATTAGTTTCCTGGTTTCGTCAAGGTTGAAACAATTATATCACTTTTTTCTAGTTAATTTCATATTTCGGACACCCTGAGCAACCCTGAGTTAAGTATAAACTAGATTACGCACTAGGGCCCTAGTCGCACATTCACGCTCCACGATACACCCTTATTTAGTCACACGTACTAAACAATTAAAGCATGTGGTCACGCCCAACAAAGATACAAAAAAATAGAAATCATACCTTAAAGTCACACCCCACGCGAGCACACTATCAGTCATAACATTTAGTCACTCGCATTATCAGATATTGACAGCACAGGATTCTGACAGCATAATCACAAGTCACAAATTATGAGTGCACATCTTAATCACACCCACCACCTAAAATAATCGCATTATTGAATAATATCAGAGAGTCACACCTCTCAGTCCCACCACACAGTCACGCTGCCAGCAATACCTTTTAATGCATACCTTAGTCACACTACACAATCACACCGCACAATAAAATCAAGCAATCGCCGATTCGCCGGTCATACTACAAGCAAATGAGCTCGACCCTGAAATCATACAAACCAACTAATACCAAACTCTCACGCGTACCAATGAGTCACGCCCCCAACATGAATATAGATATACCAAGCAGTCACGCCCCACTATTGAACGTACATTTCAAACACACATCCGCGCCCCAAAATAATTAAACGTTTGCACTCTCGGTCATACTCCTTTAATGTATACTTGTTAGTCACGCCCCAAAAACCATATCAAACAGTTACACCTTAGCAATCGCATCAAATAATCATACGTCTGGGGTTTAATTGTTTGGTCACATCCCACAATCATATTTAAAAATTGCACCATAGGTCACACCCCTTAGTTTTTGCTCTAAGTTCAGAGTCAGGAAAGCACTATAGAATCTCATCCAATAGACATAATCCTAGTGGTCCTAAAAAACTTTATCATTGGCTGAAGTTCTAGTGTTTTTCTCCTTTCTGCTTTCATCCACTGCTTTCATCTACCAGATCTCTGCATCTACCATGGGATTGCATCTTTATATTATAAAGCAAAGAATCCAAAATCTGTCCTTAAAATTCAATAATCCCGTTTTAATCAATAAATATGACACTGTTACATTTAATACTGTAGAGCGAAAAAAATTTCAATTTTAATATATTTTGAGCAAAATGAAAAATTTGAATTTTGAAATTAAAACATGAATTTAACACCCTTAAATACAATAAACATAAACAAATATAATGAATTTTAAACTGGGGATTAAGTTCAAGTACCTATAAACAATACCTGACAATACATACAATTTTTTCAACTTTTTTTTTTGTTTGAATTGCAAGAAACATACTTAAATCTGATCAAATTATAATTCCCGGCTTAGCACGTCCCTGATATACAGAGTCTAGACTGGTGATTTTGCCGTTACTATTATCTACCTAAATGTCGGAGAAAATGTGGCAACCTTGTACTGAAAATATCAGATGGCTCAGATTCGATATTCTATATCTACATTTACTCCGTGAGTCCGTGGTGTAATTCCACGTGCTTCAGTAGTGGTGTAGTGGTAAAACCAAAAACCCCTCTTTAGCTTTAAACAGATGCCTTAATGCTCCAAATTATATTTAAGCACAGTGTGATATTTAGTTATGTAAATCTTACTAGGATTTTCTAATTGTCTCTGCTTCTATGTTTACTTTGTTTTTCATAATATATATTATTCAATTTGTTAGTGAAAATGTATAATCACAGTGTATCAAAGATATTCGAGAAAGTGTAGAAAAAAGTGAGAACGAAAATTGATATTTTAAGGACAAAAGTAGTTTTAAACAATTGATTTTTTTTGAAGTCGAATAACAATGGATAAGAATGAAAAGAAGAATGAGAAAAATCCACGAGAAGGTGCCAACATACTTTCCATCGCCTGCTTTGCGTAAGAAATTTTCAAAATTATTTTAAATGATTTTTTTTGGTGCGACAATTTAAGTCTTTGTGCAAATATTTTTGTATGAAGCAGAATTTTTATGGACTTTTACTTTATAAAGTTTTGCATAACAAAGAATGTATCATTCTATGTCATTCACATTTGTCATTCTATTACTAGCGAAATTGAACTTTGAAACCGGTTTTCTTTTTGAGAACGTATTATCATATTTCAAAATCGCGGGGAATCAATAAATAATCCGAGACCTTTTCTAACGTTCTTTTTTAAATTTAAAACATTTTTTCGTTTTAAATAAATTTAAGAAAATTAATAAAAAACTGTTTCATTTTTTAATCGTGTTTAAGATTTTCAATATTATAATGACAATGACAAATATTTTCAAAATTAGAAATTCGCAATGATAACAGTTTAACAAGTTTCATTTATGTAAAAATATAAACAAACCTTGCTCATTATCTATTCGTCATGACATAATTTGTTGCGAAAAAAAGAGTGCAAGAAAAATATGAAACTATTTAACAATTATAAATAAAAAATTCTACTTCTATGTCCTAACTACAAAATTTTTTTTGGGAAATAATTTTTAAAGCTTATTCATTTTAGTATTTTAAATTTATAAAGTATAAATCTAAAAATAAAATAAAAAATTAATGAAAATAAGTGTCTAAATTTCTGTACTAAGCAAAACCAATTAAGAATTAATAACAATCATACATATATATATTAATATATAATTAATGGTAATTGAATGATTTCTGAATAATCTTAATGAGTTATAAATATCCTAACTTCATATTTAATACTTAATATTTACGATTAATTTTATCTCCTGTTATGCAACATTTTTTTAAATAGAATACCTTTTATCACTGATAAGAATTAGAATGATAATTTGTAAGTTTTTGTGTAAACCTGAAGTGTGGCAAATAAAAAAAAATTAAATTAATAGAAAGGTTGTTCCAAAATATATCCACAAAATTTTCGAAAAATTTCCATTTTTGACTCTTTATTCTATTCCTTTTTTTAAATTAAAAATTTTACAAATTACACAATAGTAACAACTTTTGAACTTGCTTATCAAAATTGCAGATGGGTGTGGAAAATCTTCCGAACCGGCTACGAGAGGGAATTAGAAGAGACAGATTTATTTTCTCCTCTGGACTCTCACAACAGCCGTATGGTTGGCGAAAGACTCGAAAAAATTTGGCGAGAGGAAGAAAATTACTACAAAACAAATTCCAAATCATTAACATCCAAACCTAGACTATGGAAAGCACTAACAAAATGTTTTGGAAAGGAAATTATCGTCGTAGGAATAGTACAGCTAATTATGGAGTTTTTTGTAACGTATGAGATTGATTTTTAGTTTTATTCAAATTTAGTGACATTTTTAATTTAATTTGAATATTGTATTTCAGGATGCCGCAGCCAATCATCCTGGGCAAACTTCTGAGGTACTTTAATGGAAAAAATGCCATGACTGAAAGCGAAGCTTATATGTGGGCAGGAATTTTCATTTTTCTTTATATTGTTAAGTGTCCATTTTATCACCTCACGATACATTCCATGGTGCACTTGGGAATGAAAATCAGAGTTGCTTGCTGCTCTCTAATTTATAGAAAAGTCCTCAAAACTTCAAAATCTTCTGAGGCAGATGCAACAGCTGGTGAGGTGAGCGACCATGTTAGATTTCATTTATTTTATTTGAAATAAAATTTTAAAAAATTGAAATTACGTTCTGTTTTTAGATTGTGAATCTCCTGAGCAATGATGTAAATACGTTGGACTATGCCTTACCATTTTTTCACTACATTTGGATTGCACCTATCCAACTTTTAGTAATTGCGTATATAATATATGAAGAAGTTGATTTTCCAGCTTTAACCGGAATAGGGCTGTATCTCCTCATAATTCCTTTACAAGGTGAATTTTTCGATAAAAATCGATGTGATGTGTAATTGAAATCTTTCAAATAGTTATAATGTTAGATTCAATTTCTAACTTCAAACTGCTCTTGATTCTGTTCGTCAAATATTAGAACTAGACATTTTTCGCTATATCAGTACTCTTTTTGGAAAAAAAGATTGCCTAGAGAGTGAAAAAACGTTGAACTCTAATGCATTTTTCATTTAAATAAAATCTGATTATCCAGAATGATCGGTTCTCACAATATAAAATGGTTCTATACTTACCAAGTATTAGTTTTTCCATGTCCGTCTTCTTACTTTCATAGTATTTTCCTTTCCACGTAATCTCACTTAACTTAACACACAAGAGATGGTATCTGCTCTGCATTTAGAAATCTGAAAAATGATAAAAATTAGCATACAAGCTAAAGTTGTCCTAAAAGAAAATTTTCATTATCTCCGTGCTAACTATTGGAATTTCGTTTCAGCTTTCATAGGGAAATTCGTGACAAAGTTCTCATTAGAAGCTGCCTACAGAACTGACAAAAGGCTTAGATTAATGAACGAAATTATTGGAGGGGTGCAAGTCATCAAAATGTATGCCTGGGAAAAGCCTTTTTCTAATCTGGTTGATAAAACTAGAAAGTAAGTCTAAACTTTTACATATTTTAATTCAAATGTAATTACGGTACTAATTTAAACATTTTTTAAGGAAGGAGATAAGTGCGACGCGGAAAAACGCTTTTCTTGATGCAGTGGCTATGGCCTTCGAATCCTACGCTCCAAGAGTTTGTATTTTTGTAACGGTTGTAACATACGCTTTGCTTGGAAACGCAATTACAGCAGAGAAAGTTTTTATGATATCTGCATTTTATAATGACTTAAGATATTCGCTTGGCATTGCTTTTCCTTTAGGTAAGTCTCTAAACCGGAAAAAATCACAAGTACTTTCATGTATTTAAAATATCTTCAATTCCAGGCATCCAGCGTTTGGCTAAGGCCTTGGCATCCATAAGGCGAATTGAAAACTTCATGAAATTAGAAGAAGTTCATCTTAGCCCTGCTGAATCCAAAATTTACTCGAATGGCTTCTACTCAAAAAACACTTCAATATCAACATCAGAGTTAGGAACCTCGTTGAAAGATGAAAATGCTAAGTGGTCGAAAGGTTCTGAAGAACAGCCAAGGAAGATCAGCTTTACTGCTGCAAATGGAGATTCAGCTGTAGCTGTAGATCAAAGTAGTGAATCAGAAATCGCAGTCTCTTTGAAAAATGCGAGTGCCAAGTGGTGCAAAGATTCATCTGATGCAACTCTAAGAAACGTCAATTTTTCTGCCAAACGTGGAGCTTTAACTGTAGTTATAGGTCAAGTCGGTGCTGGTAAAACTAGTTTATTTAATGCCATTCTTCAAGAACTGCCACTAAACTCAGGAAAACTGGAAGTCCATGGAAAAGTGGTCTATGTCAGCCAAGAACCTTGGATTTTTGCCTCTAGTATTAGACAGAACATCCTTTTCGGTCAGCCAATGACCAAAGAACGCTACGACAAGGTAGTGAAAGTTTGTCAATTAGAGAAAGATTTCATTATGTTCCCTCACAAGGATCAGACAATTATAGGAGAAAAGGGTATAAATCTGAGTGGCGGTCAACGCGCGAGGATAAATCTTGCACGAGCTGTTTATGCAGAAGCTGACATTTATCTTCTCGATGATCCTCTATCAGCTGTTGATGCTCACGTTGGGAGATCTCTTTTTGAAGAATGCATCTGTGATTACCTAAAAAAAAAAACTATAATTTTAGTGACCCATCAGCTTCAGTTCCTAAATTCTGCTGATCAAGTCTACCTTTTAAGTAATGGCACAGTCGAAGTTGAGGGAAGCTTCCAAGATCTTAGAAACTCGGGTCAGGACTTTCTCTCTGTACTTCAAACTGCAGAGGAAGGAGAGAAAAAAGAAGATGTTGAGAAAGATGTTAAGTCCCTGATGAGTGAGGTGGAAGTAGGAGATTTTACTTCCGATCAAGTGAAGCAAGAAGTAGCAGAACATAGGACAATTGGAAAAATTTCCAGCCAGGTTTACTGGTCTTATTTTAAGGCTGTTGGAAGCCTTTCTTTCGTCTTACTCATGTTTGGTATCAGTATTTTGCAGCAGGTTATTTCGTCCGGTGGAGATTATTTTCTATCGCATTGGGTCAATGCTGAAGAAGCTAGAAATATTAGTGATAATAGTACTTATCCGAATTATACAGAAGAGGAAGGGAATGAGAGACTTTGGTATATTTACATCTACAGTGGATTGATTGTAGCGACGATTATCTCTGTTTATGTGAGAGCATTTATATATTTTGAAATGTGCCTGAGGTCCTCGAAAAACTTACATGCTTCGATGTTCTATAATATCATTAGAGCAACTATGTCCTTTTTCCACAATAATCCTTCAGGAAGGATCATGAACAGGTGACTGATAATATTTTTGATACTTGGAGGGGTAACTTGTCACCAGATGGCGTATCACAATGTTAATTTTATTATTATATTTGTTTGTAGATTTTCAAAAGACATTGGATTGGTAGACAAGTTCTTACCTTTGACTATGAACGATGTTATGGAAATTTTTATGTTCCTCGTAGCAGTGATGATCATGACGACAATTGTCAATTTCTGGTTGCTCATACCTACTGTAGTCACCGGCATTTTCTTTTACTTTTTAAAGTCGATTTACATTAAGACGAGTAGAAGCATAAAGCGACTAGAAGGAACTAGTAAGTATTAAAATATCTTACAGTACACTGTAGTGCCTTATAGAACTTTGTAGTATACTGGAAAGTACCTTATAAAACTATTTTTTAGCTCGATCACCAGTCTTTACTCACCTGAGTGCAACACTCCAAGGCCTAACAACAGTACGAGCTTTTAAGGCGCAGGAACTCCTAACAAAAGAATTCGATAATCATCAAGACGTCCACTCAGCATCATGGTACCTCTTCTTTTCCTGCTCGAGGGCTTTTGGTTACTACTTGGAACTCGTTTGTTCAATTTACGTAGGCCTTGTAATTTACTCATTCCTACTAGTGGCAGGTGAAAAAGCAGTTGGAGACGTAGGTCTTATCATAACTCAATGCATCCTCCTCTCAGGGATGCTCCAATGGGGAATCGTCCAAACCGCAGAATTGGAAAACCAAATGACCTCAGTTGAAAGAATCCTAGAATACACCAAAATCGCACAAGAACCTCCTCTAGAAAGTGAAAGCGATAAAAAGCCGCCAGAAAACTGGCCATCAGAAGGTTGTGTTGAGTTCAAAAATGTTTGCTTAAGCTACAGTGCTTCTGGTGAAAATGTCCTGAAAAATTTGAGCTTAGACGTAAGGGCTATGGAAAAAGTTGGCATCGTCGGAAGAACTGGAGCAGGAAAGTCGTCTTTGATAGTCGCACTTTTTCGACTCGCGAATATTGAAGGAGAAATTTATATTGATAGGATACCAACCGGAAACTTGGGGTTGCATGACTTGAGGTCGAAGATCAGTATTATTCCTCAGGAACCTCTTCTCTTTGCGGGAACACTTAGAGCCAATCTGGATCCTTTTGAGGAGTTTAGTGATGAGGTTCTCTGGCAAGCTCTTTCAGAAGTAGAGCTGAAAGATGCTGTTTCCGATTCTGGTCTGTATGGGAAAGTTATCGATGGTGGAGCAAATTTCAGTGTTGGACAGAGACAACTGCTCTGTTTGGCAAGAGCTATAGTCAGAAATAACAAAATTTTAGTCTTGGATGAGGCGACTGCTAATGTGGACCCACAAACCGATGGTCTGATTCAGAAAACAATTAGAAAAAGATTTGAGAACTGCACTGTTTTCATAATTGCCCATAGACTTAATACGGTTATGGATTGTGATAAATTCATCGTCATGGATGCAGGTCACATGGTTGTAAGTATTTATTCATCTATATCCTTTTTTTTATTTTTATGTGATGATGTTTTATCCAAATATTTCTCATGTCTCGCAGGAATTTGATCATCCATTTTTATTGCTGAAAAAAGGCAAAGGATACTTATATGATATGGTACAACAAACAGGCTCTGATATGGCTGATGTACTCATCAAAATGGCAGAAAGTTCTTATCAAAATAAAAGGAACAAGGAAATTTTATAATTGTATAATAATTAGAAAATTCGTGCTACACAGACATGTGGTTTATATTTTTATATGGTACATAAACTTGATTAGTTTGTACGAATTCAATTAACTCCAAGTGTCTTATCATATCAAAATTGTAATTCGTTAAAAAAAGTATATTTTTTTCCCACGTTCTTTATTTTTTATCTATGGTATGCTAATAATACATAGATCATTTGTAAAACTTGGTGTGTAATTTGAATGCAGCCACTAAGTTTGGAAACAAAATTTTTATGTGAAATATATCATATTAATGTCCAATTTCCTCAAATAAAATTCCATTTCGAATATCAAGGTTGCAAAATCATATCGACTCAAAAATCACAAACACCTTCTCGTTAGATGTAAAATGATATCTTCAGTGAAAAAAGTTCTTGCAGAAGTAAACTGCAACTTCACCAAAGTAAGCCAGCAAGGAGCATGTGTACCCGAAGACAAGTACAAAAACAATTTTGATCCGAATCTGAACGTTGGATTGTAAAACATCTGAAATCAAGACATCAGCTAAGACAACTTCAACTTTGGGTTTGTCGAAGAACATGTGCTCCCACCGATATATGATGCCTGCTTCCGCCAATTTCAATGAAGTCTCATCAAAACGCTTCACATAGGGAGATGCGGTTTCCATATAATGACCTTTTGTGAAACTTGCTACGCTATCACTGATAATTCTCATAACTGGTTGGCCATTTTGATCTGCGTGGCGCTGGATCAACCATTTAGCAGTGGTATCCCTTATGAAGCAAGTGATGTTCTTGTGTCTTGCTAAATACTGAAGACATTTAGAATTCGTCATATTTTGCTGAACTGACTTTTCCAAAAGATGAACTGATTTCTTGTCCGTGAATTTCGAAAAGATAACACGGAAATTTGATTCTAGTGAGGGTTTTAGACCTGAAGAGATTAATTGGTTGATTGTATTTATTTCCTTTGCAGAATCCTTTTGCAAATGGATACTAGTAAATGCAGTAAAAATAACTGAGGAGTGCAGGAAAAAGGCAACAAGCATCGCACCAAGGACGATTCTTTCTGCCAAGGCACTAGGCTCACGTGGAATTGTGAATCCCAAGACTATTCTAATCAAGTCATCCATGCTCCAGTAACAATTTTCGAAGTGCAGAAGTCGTGTCATCAGCCAAACTAAAATGAGCATAGTCAGGAGCGCCATTAAATTGTACAACTTCCAATGGGTAGAGAGCATGGCATTTTGTTCTTTAATAATCGGCACCACTGCTACATAGTGTGCGGTCCTACTGTTCGTAGTTGTTTCAATGAAGAAGCGCAAACAGCCAGATGTCCCAGTCTGAACTGCAATAAACTGGAGTTTATTGTCCAAGAGTAGACGGTAAAAACCGCGATTTTCCTCTCTTAGACAACTATAAGCTTTCCACTTGTTCTGACTGGAGAGTACACTCAATACTTTGAAGTTCATAGTTTTGGATAAGGCATTCGTCAAGCGTACATCAGGTCCGTCAATTTTGATAATATCTGCTGTCGAATTGCGAGTAAAGATGACATGCGGTGGATAGTGGAAGAATCCAACTTTCAATCCGAAACCATGTAAGTCATGGAGTTTATCAGGAAAGAGTTTGGATCTCGATGAGTAATTCTTCTTCACGAAGGTATCACTGAATGGATTGAAATGATGTTGAATTCCTGCTCGAAGCTCTGGTTGATAATCTACGAATAGACTTCCTTTCGTGACTTTCCTTTGGAATTCCAGAATCGTGACATCAAGAAACTGTTTGGACCACATCAATCTGAACAGATCTTCATAAGTTGCCTTTCCTTTCACTTCTAGGATAATCAAAACGTTGGGACGCCTTTTTCCTCCAGGAAAATTCGTGATGAAGTTGATTGGTCTTGATAACTTGCCTAGAACTTGATCGGAACTTAAAGATGTGATTACCACAAAGAGTATTCTTGGAGGATTGCTGAACGATTGCAGCAGTGCTAAAGACATAGCTTTCTCTAATGTTGCACTTTGGAAAGAAACTTTCCAAGTTGGTGAATTGATGGGCAGATTTCGAAAAAGAAAATCGGCAGGTAACTTCATGTCATTATCAACGAGTAACATGATCTGATTCATTTCTCTGTCTTGCTTGACATAATTTCCTAAAACAGTGGCTAGATTTTGTTCTTCCGGATTTATAGATTCGTGAATGTTGATGAGTAAACACAAACAAAGTGTCCACACTGTTTGTGAAACCAACTTCATCTTGAATTCAAATTTGATTGAACTTTATACTGCATGAAGGTCTATCTGCTACTGAAGGTTACAATGTGTGTTGTGGACTGTATTATAATCACCAGGCTGAAATGGAACCATGTCAGGTAATTTCAAGCAACCCCAGTAATGCAGCGATAAAAATTCAATACTTTTACAAAAATTACCCCTTCGTTCGTGTTTATCTTTTAGATTTCCTAGACTTTTGATATTGATTTCAAAAAACATGATATTATCTCGCAAACTGACAATTAGAACCAGCTCTGGTAGCTGGTTCTAATTGTCAACTACGACTCACACAGGTATGAAATTGAACCTGCCCTGTACAAGAAAATTCCTTGTATACAGATATGCAGATATGGATTCGTATTCCTTGTGAAGATTTTTTGCAGTCCAGGAAAATTATAGACATCATGTAAGACTTTAAAGGTCTCAATTAAATCAGTCGATCGGTATTTTGATAGTTCGTCGTTGCGCCTTTTCCAGCTCGATGTCCTTCAATTATCTTCCCTCTAGGCTTCAAGTATATATGGTGACCAGATTTAATTGGTAGCCGAATTCTGAAATAGGTCGAACGTACATTATGAAAACTTTAAAAAATAATAAAAGTGTTATAAAACAGAAGGATTTCCTTATCCTGTAAATTAGGGAATTGGTTTTCCTCATGCTTTTGCTTATCTGATCATCACATTTCAAGTCCTTTATATACTTACAACATGATGAATTATTTGAGCTGCTGAAAATTAAAAATTAATTAAATATTTCGATTGCATAGCAATAGTTCTGCTAGTATAATCTCTACAGTTATTTTATCTTCCTATTTTTGTTGACATATTTGATTTATTCTCAGCTCATCATATTATCCCTTTTTCATCTTTGACATTACTATAATAAGTTTGATATGGATTTTCAAAAATATATTGTTATATTTGCACACATGCATTCACTTATTTTCCCAGCCAAAGAACTAAACAAAATCGATTCAGCTAGAAAGTTGCATTATTTAATTACATTATTACGTTATTTAAATATATATTAATTATTTATTACATTTTAGTACACGAATCAAATATAATAATCATTTATTACTATTTGTCAATTGCAAACTATTTCTCGACATATATATACTTTAATTGTTTCTATAAATTCACTTGTTTAACCTTTTATTACTTTTATTTACTCATTCATAATCTGTTCTCGTTTATTTTCCACAAAAATGGTATATCGATCAATTATTATTTGTAAATCGATTGCAAAACTTCTTGTTTGTAAAGCGATGTTTGCGAAACTTTGTTTGCAAAAATTCATGTAGAAGTACAATAAATTGCAACTTCACCAAAATAAATAGCATGTATATCCGCAGGATAATTAACAAAATAAATAATAATTCGGAAAGTTTTAGAAAAAATTAACAAATTTCAATCCAAAAATTTTGTCAAGGCAGAGACAGTGCTCCCAACTTTGTCCCAACAAACCCAATTACTTCAAAATATTCCCAAACGGGGTGCATGCTCCCAAACCAAACTGAAATCGAATTGCTCCAAAAATCCAAAATCGCTTCAAGGGAAAATTTTACGCGCGCGATTAAAAATCGAATTAATTCGTAATTATTAAAAGTAAATTACATAATAATTGAAAATTGCATAAATCAGATTGAAAGTTCGGATTAATTCTGATTAATTCGAATTTGCGGGATTCATTTAGTTCGGATCAGTTCGGATACAAATTCTGGAATAGTTGGAAAGTTTCGCAAAATTTCGCCGGATTAGTTTGGAATAAATTGTACATGTGAGGGCACCTTTAAATCTAGTTAAAATCGGTAAAAACAGGAAAGTTTTGCATCTTTCAAGGAAATTACGGAAATATTTAATTCGACAACATAAGGAAACCTAACCTCACTCAACTCTAGAGTTAAATGTTTATTCGC
The DNA here is from genome assembly GCA_032275145.1 of Synergus laeviventris. Taxonomy (NCBI): domain Eukaryota; kingdom Metazoa; phylum Arthropoda; class Insecta; order Hymenoptera; family Cynipidae; genus Synergus; species Synergus laeviventris. The sequence continues at coordinate 3,387,725 of JAUESI010000001.1, forward strand.
TTCGCGTCTTTTCCGTTCAGCTCTATCCTGTCCTATCCGACTACTATGGGCGCAAGAATAAACCTTGCTTCCTTATAGTGATTATAATTTGTATCTGCGAAATTTTCTCACCAGAGTGGCGCTGCATTCAGCACGCGCTGAAAATGCATTAGAGTAATGGGAAAATGCACTAAGGAACACCATTTTGTTTTTTAGTCGGATAGGGCTGGTTCCGTCTGTCGTATTCGTCGAATCGTCGTATCCGTTGTATTTTATAAATATAATTTTTGGTGCTCTTAATTATTCTTATCTGTAAGACGGACGACAAAACTACAATACAGTATCTAAACAAACGGATAATATGTCAGTGTAAGTATTTTTAAACTTTTACAAACAGATTTTATTTACAAAGTTTTCTTATTTCCTGTTGACAATTAACCACTAATATTTTGTTTACATGACAATTTTAAACATTAACTAGGTGCTTTTACTTCCGACTTTTTAAAAAATTAAATTTTTCAAGACTAGGAACTTGTATTTATTTAGGAAAAAAATATTCATGATCTTGAAATCGGCTAGGGAACAAAATTATTCTACTACACTTGAAAATATCCTTAAAATTTTTGTTTCTTGAATTTTTAAAATATTTTAACTGCTATATTCGTTACATATGAAAATATAAGTCGTTTAAATTTTGTTATCTTCAAAAGATTAAGAAAATTTAATATAAATAATAATTTCACGCTTTCGGTATTTTAGAAATAATTAATTTGTGGTTTTGAAATAATTTGTGTTCTTTTTTAAGAGTCTTTACATTATGAAATATATATTATTATTATATTAAATATATATTATCACCGTTTAACAATACTCTAGAAAAGAAATGTCTAGTTTTAATACTTTTTCTGTAAAATGAAATTGAACTTTTGAAGTAAAATTTCGAATTTTTTATTTTACACAAAAAATTTTGAAAGCAAATATTTTTTCTCTCTGTACGCATATTTATATTTAAAAACTGAATAACGTTATACATAACAAAAGTATACCTAATTCGAATACTTATTGAGTAAAATGAGGAATTAGAATTTTTATGATAGAACTTGACCCAACGCACGCCCTTAAATAAAATATTCTAAAATATGTCTTATTTTCCAATTAATTGGTGGTAGGTCTTTCGTTTTTGTAATTAAATAAAATAATCCTCAGCCATAAATCACAGAAATGAAATTCCTTTTCAGAAATTATCAACCGGATTATAATTTACCGGAAGTAGTCGCAGGATTGGAAATGCTCACTGTCGAAAATAGAATCTCTTCACCTTCAACTACTACAAAACGAACTCTTCGGAAAAGAGTGCCGAAGTCAATTGCTAATCCAGAAGTATTAAATCGAAGGTATAAAAATTAAAAATCATATATATTTAACGTCTGTAATTTCAGGTTTTTAATTTAAAATGATTTAATTTTAAAGATGCAATCAGAAGCCAAAGAAGCGGACCTTCAGTGAAATGGAAAACGAGGAAGACATTAAGGTTTACTACCTGGACAAGTCAGTAAAGAGATCACCGCATACCCTAGAAACGATATTTGAAGAAGATGAAAAACTAAAAGTTGGTGACTCTACGGAGCCACAAATGAGCACAAAACGATTCAAGAGAATGATCAATTTTCAAATAAAACCAAACGACACGAAGCAAAAGAAACGACGCCTAAAAATAAAGAAAGTCTTTGGCTCGAGAATCTTCAGATATCGTCGAATTGACATGAAAGATGTCTTGAAAAAATTAGAGCTTATTCGGTCTAGTTCGCCAGTTGATGTTGACCAAGAGGAATTAATCGCGTGACTTTTTTATCTCTTAATTTAAGGAACTATTGGACATTTTAATATCAGTTTTTTTATATTGAAATGTGATAATTCTTTTTTATAACTGCTCAAAAGTCTGAGAGAGAATCCAAGGTTCTAAGGCAAGATTCCTTGCAATAAGACTTGAGAAAATGTTCTACTGTAAATGTTTAGGTTTTATTTAAGATTAAGAACTTTCTGGAATTTCTTCAGAAATTTTAAAACATAATGTGTTTCTATGCTGACTTTATTTTTTTTTTTAGCAAAAATACAAAATGTACAGATTTGTGGAATAAAACAATCAGTTGCAATAATCACGTTTCTATTTTTATCACACAGGAAGTTGAATCCTTTAAGCACTTTTCAAATTCGCGGAAGTTTCCTTGGTTTTCTTTAAATTCTTTGGAGGCGAGATTCACGCAGGCACAACGGTGTTGTTTTGACGTTGGTTTTTCGAAATACATCCTTGGAACTCCCACCCAGTCTCGATGGATTCCGCCACTGAAAAAAAAACAGTAATTAAGAATTAAAAATTTGTCAATGGTTGAAATCTTGTTAAACCTCTTGAAAAAATAATAACTTGTTTAATTTTTATTATAGTGTTCTAAGAAATTTTAAGATAAAGTTTACATTTTTGACATTAAAGAAAATTTTAAACTTCAATTTAAATTCTTAATTTAAATTTTATTATTTGTTATTATTCACCCACCTATACACCTTTTAAATAACAATAGGTGCTGTGATGACTGATATTCAATATTTGAACGATTTTAAGCTTTACACACTTAACAATTGGTTAATTTTCGATTTTATTCACCTTGAAGTTGTGCACCAGACTCTGGTCCCGGTATCCAGTTTCCATTCGATATTGCAGGAAGGGAAGATTTTATTTTTTTCTGCTTCGAGAGACTCGCTTTCCTCTGCTTCTTTCAACTTTGATTGCAGATAATAAAATCCTGCGGCCGGACTTCCATCAGAATTGTAGAAATTGCCAACTAATTTCCCTAAAACGTCGAAAATAAATTTTTTATTTTTAGATTACTGGGGAATATTTGTAGAAGCACTCTAATAGAAGATACCCATTTAATAAAAAAATCTAAAAAACCCTCAAATTCTTGAATATAACTCAAAAGCTTATTACGAAAATTTAATTCAAAATCTCATTAGGAAATTTAAATTCAAAAGCTTATTAAGAAACTTAATTTCCAGATCTAAATTAATATACTCGTAGAATTGCTGACATGGTAAAAATACCTTCACTTGAATTTGCGTGTCAGCAGAAAAAGTAAGAAATAAGTCTAGAAAATATTAGGACTCATTACAAGATTTTTATTCAGTAAGTTAAATCTTTTTTAATAAAGAAAAAGTGGAAATTAAAATTAGAATAATTTAGTTAATATAATTAAAAAGAAGGTAGATAATAATAACAGTTTTTTCACCTTTATATATATAATTTTTTTTGTAAAAATCGGCCCATCCCTTTAAAGATTTCGTCTGTGGAGCGGATAAACTCGAAATATCGTCTATCAAACCTTCTTTTGTAAATTCCCCTGTTGAAAAAGCTAAGGAAGCATCACGACCTAAAAAAAAATGAAAGTAGATGTTTCATGTAGGAAGCAAAGTTTCCACCAGATTATATTGAAATTATTTTCTGAATATTTAAATTAAAAATTACTTGATTTCGAATGATAACAATTCAAAAATTTTAACTTTTATTGTTAGCTTTTTTCATTTATCCAATGCTGTTGGAATAAATCATGAACATAAAAAAATAAAAAACAAGTTAATTAATAACGAAATTCTTTGCTTGAAAAAACCTAATTAAAAAAAAAGGATTTTTAAATTACCAGTGAAGGAATGATAAGTTTCTCCAGGGCCATAATGTTTTTTTCCCTTCGAAACATCAAAAACCTGACCCAATATCGCCAGATACAATCCTTTTTCCAAATTCGTGTATTTTTCTAATTCCTCTCGAGTCCAAATTCTTTCTCCTTCCTTTTCATAATTATTATTATTAATACTTTCTTCTCTTTCATTGAAGACTGCAGAAAAGTCTTCAAAACACTTTGTTGCATATTTTTCTACCAAATCTACATAATAATTCTCCGATAACAAGATATAAGCTCCCAAAAAAAGGAGAAATAACCAAACGTATCTCGTAAACATAATAGGAGAATTGTATTCTGATCTACAGCTCTGGATGCACACAGGAAAGTCTACTCTACACGTTTCAAGGATGCTTAGAGTAACTAGATATAGTACACACTCATGCAAAAAATATGTACTAGAGTTGCATTGGAAGAGACCTAGAAACATATTTCAATTTCAAGATAATCACTGTTCTAAGTGCAGTTGAGGAATTTAAAAAATAAAGCATGCATGTTTTAATAAAAAATTGAATAAAAAATTGTTTTTATCTAGGTATTTAAATTATCAACTGAAAAAGTGAATTTTCAACGGAAAAGTTGAGCAAATAAATAAATAGTAAATAAATAATACATAAAAAATAATAAATACATGATAATATATAACAAAAATTATTAAATAACTGTGAAGTCTGTAATTTGTCGATTTTGTAAAATTTAAAGAAAATTTTACATTATACTAAAAAAAGGGTACTCTATATAGGGACCAAATCTTGAAAATATTATTATTATATATTATAAGTTGCTATAAACTGTTTTGTAATATATAATATATCTACAAAGATTTTTTCCCTATTTAGCTATGTATTTTAAAATGTGGTATTTTTTTATACTTTTTGGAACAGAAGCTAAGCAAAGTTTCGAAATAACTGCATGGTATTCCTCTTTAAATGCCTACAAAGAGAGTTCAAAGTTTTGAAAGGACGTTGACCTTGGCTTTCACGAGTCAATGACAGGATTGCGTAAACGATCGCGTGTGCCGGATTCTAAGTCTAATGCGTCCTATTCGTGTTTGCCATTATTTTATGCGACGATACAGAAATAATAACAGTAAAGGTATATTCAAGATTTTAAAATGAAAAGATATAATTAACAGCAGAACAATTTAAAATTGAAAACATTCGAAAAACAAATAAATTCAAATTAAATCAAAAGGTCAACGCCTAAAAAGAAAGAAAATTCTTTTCGAAATGAGAGGCTTCAATTTTGTTTCGAACAATCATAACCTACATTACTAAATATCAACCAAAATTTCATACTTTCACATCGATTGCGGAAAAAACCTCTTTTTGCATTAAAAAGTTTCAAAACCACAGATTCGAAACCTTCAAAATCTTCAAAACAGAATAGTTTTCAAGATTTTTGACGTTTCTGGCGTAAACTGATTTCCTAACAAAACATTGACAGAGATGTCATCTCTGACATCGATCTCGAAAACTTTTGTTTTGATGCGCCTTTCACACGGAACGAAATTCAATACTTACTCCAAAAAATGCCAGGAATTCTTGTTGATTCTTGTCAACTTTCGCGAATTCTCATCTCGAATAGTCTCGAATTATCGCCACCCAAATAGTATACGCTCTTAAATTAACGAATTCCTATTTCTGGGAATGGAAAAAAGTAATAGAAACTGACTAGAAACTGTCAGGAACTGTTAAATTCTTCGAAGAATTCAAAGACAAACTACGCGGGAGGGGGAATATCCGAAAAGCAATATCGTTTTAATTCGACGAACATTTTCCCACACATCTGGCACTGGCACACGTGTATGTGTATCGTTGCAGAAGCAGAACAAAGTTTGCACTTGATTCATCTCTATATAGATATAATATCTGCGATAGCAACTGATAGTATTATATATATATGCATATATCAATACCCCAAAAGTTCGTGCCACGTGCCGTGAATTCTTGACAACTTTCGCGGTTTCTCATTCTGAATTGCGTCGCCTCCCGAGCAATGAATTTCGCTTGGATTCGCGAATGCAGATTGTTGGGAAAGGAAAAAAAATTGGAACTGATTGGAACCTGTTAGAACCTTCAAAAAGTTCCTCGACGAACTAGGCGGGGCGGAAGGGGAAAATACACAGAGGGCGGAAGTGAAAGAACCTAACCTCAACCTGTATCTTTACTAACGCCTTGCAAATGGCAGACGTGTGACAATCTTGTTTTTATCGTCAAAAAAAAAGTGAAAAAGTGCTTTTTTCAAAAGTTTTCCTCAGTGCTGAGAAGTGGTATTTGTCGCTAGGTATTTTTGTGATTCGTTTAACGAATTAGGAAGTTCGATGGCGAAGTTGGTGGATATTTGGCGTGGTGATGACCCGGCCGACTTGAAGAAAAGGCAAATGCCTCTAGTCATTGATGAAGATTTATCGGTAATTTGTTTTCTGATTCCGAAGGAATTTAGTTTAGATTTTGAGCCTCGTTTCTTTACCAAATTTTCGCCTAAGCTATAATGATGTAATCGAGTGGATATTCCTCTTTTTTTATGAACATAATCTGTAAAAACCGAGTTAATTAACATTCTGTCACTTCGATCTTTGAAGCCTTGATTTTCCTTTTTCTCTTAAAAGATTATGACAAAATCCTAGTTCCTTTGTTCTAATTTCCTAATTAGATATTTTAAGTTTTTTTTTATATAGAGAAAAGATTTTTGAGCATTTTGATATGTCTAACGGTTTTCTTTTTTTGGAGTTTTTTCTCCCATTTTTCTGATAAATGAAATTTGAAGACTTTATTACTGTGTTTATTGTAATTATACGCACAGAGCGAAAAAATGTTTGGTTTTAATACTTTTTGTGTAAAATGGAACGATGAAATTTTGAGGTCAAGTTTTGAAGTTTTGGTTTTATGCGAAAAGCTTAAAGAGTAAATAATACTTTTTCGCTCTGTGGCCACAATCATGTTCCTAAAAATAAGAGCCACTACAGAGAGAAAAAATACTTAATTATGGTTTTTGTTAAGTGAAACGAAGAATTCAAAGTTTAAAGTTAGAACTACGACCAATTAATTGCAATTGCTAACTATTTTTATTTTGTTTACAGATGATTATGGACGTTCATAATCTTGGGGCTATTTATGAGAGTCCTCTTGTCCGTGGAAAATCACTGGATGATTTTACCAGAAAGCTCGACACCCTTACAAATGAAGAGGCAAGATCTTCTTTTCAAGTGACGTGTAAAGATTTATTATCCATTCTCGGACAATCTGTCCCGTGTGTTGGATGCAGAAGAAGGTAATTTAATAAATTTATAAAATAATAAAAGAATCTTAATCCTCACTTTTTACCTACTTTAGTAACAATCCGTGAAATCTCTGGAGGATTATTTTAAAGTTCCCAAAATGGTTTACAAGTCAAAATTAGAAGACACTTTCAATAAGAAGTTGATCAAGATTTTAATATGATGAAAACTATTATTATTAATCGCCTCTTTTGCATATTGAGGAGATTTTTCTTTTCTGTGATTACAGTGTTGAAAAACTATTCTACGATCTAATGAGAGCTGGACACCCTTTATTAGATCCTCTATTATTCACACCAGAAGGATTATTGACAGTGAAAGAAGAAATTCTCGAATCTCCCCAGATGCTTTGTACAATTTTACACAAACACAGGTAACATCGAATTTAATAAATTGCTCTTATTATAAAGTCTCACATTCTTTTATGGTAATTTTGATGAATTCAGGCTACAGTCCTTCCCCTATTTCACTGTTCCACTCTCCCCTTTTTTTCAAGGATTTCTGTTTTTTTCCTTTATTTTTCACTTAAATGTGGACTGAATCAATAAAACCTCATAGAATAAGAAAATTCAACTGTTTTTGCTTGAACATTTCCTTTTTCATTGTTAAAAATTCAAATTTTATGTTGAAAATCCTTTTTTTTTTGCATAGAAAATATCAATATTTAGTTCAAACTTTACCTTCATGATTAAAAATTCAACTATTTTTGGCAAAAAATTGAAGTATTATGTTGAAAATTCATTTTTCTAGATTAAAATCAACAATTTTTAGGTGAAAATTACTTTTTTCTTGTTGAAAATCCATTTTTTTTTTATTAAAAAGTAAACTATTCAACTGAAAATTTACTTATAACAAAAGCGTTACGAATTGAATTCAATATAGAACCTCTATTAATTTGATCCAAAACAATCTGTGAAGCCTGAACAAAGGAATAGAATTTGTGGAGACGAAATACTAATAAAAAATTTTTTCAGCGCTCGATTAAGTTCCATAGTGGAGAAACAGACTCGAAGTAAAAAATCTCACAGGTGTGCTTTGCATTCTCTGGAAATACAACGAATGAGGCCACCTCCTAGTGCGTGGAGAGAAGTTTGGGAATGCATGAGACAACCTTGCAAACAGGAAATCACGTTAATTAAAAGTGACGTCCTGGAGGCAACGCTCGAATCGTACCTTAGAAAACATAGGTATTTTTCATTTAAAACGAATCAATAATGTGTATATATTATATTACATTCAGGTATCAACAGACTGATTTTGTTAAACTCTATTGCAGATTTTGCTCAGAATGCCGAACAAAAGTTTTATTAGCCTCGTCTCTCTTGACTTCCGAAGCTGATCCAACGAAAGAAAAAGGATACGTACCTTCCTTGTATGCAGGAATAAAACGCTGTACTGCCGACAGCCATGTCCACTTGCCAATAAACACAGAGTACATAAATGCGATTATTAGCCGAGCTCAACCTGAAGTTATAGGAAGGTAAAAAAACTCTTTACAGTCCCTATCTTTCACTCTTTTTGTTTTGTACTTATTTTCAATTATTTTCGAAATATAATGCACTCTGGTTAACTGCTTACTAGCTGAAATAAAAAAAATTGCACACTTTTTAAGTTACGATTTACTGGTACGATATCAATTACGAGCGTGTTTTAGAAAAATGCTTGCGATTGAGAATAATTGATTAAATACTGATTTTATTTCCAGGGAGCGTCATGCAAAAACACTAGAAATAGCTCAAGAGGAAGTAGTCACATGTTTAGGAATTTGCGTAGCTGATCGTTTGCATAAAATGCATCGACACCTGAAAGAAGCAGAGATGATTTGTAAAGTTTTGGGTGCTGTCGCTGTCGAGGCGCTATCCAGAAACTTCGAGGTATTTATTTAAACATCGACTAGAACTGCTTTTTACAAATTCTCGACTGACTATTTAAATAATTTGTTTTTAATAATCAGATGGCGGTGGAAGCTAAGCAGGGAGTAACGAAATTAGAACTTCTATATGAAGAACTCACAAGAAAAGATATTGCGAAGCAACAAAGACAGGAGAAACTGAGGCTCAAGAGAAAGAAGAAGAAGGAACTTCGTTACGAAGCCGAAGAGAAGGAAAATAAGTGCGATGTAAGTTTTAAATTAAATTAAAATAAATTAAATTGAATTGCTTTTTAAAAATTAATAAATATTCTTTGCAGTGTTCAAGCGATAAAAGCAGCTCAGATGGCAAAGATTCCTGCATTTGCTTAGAATTGAAACCTATTGCAAAAAATGTCGACAGGGATAAGGTATTTGAGTCTTCTAGTATTTTTAATGAATTAGAAAATAGGAGTGAATTATGTTTTTAACTCTGGGCTTTTTTTGCAGCTTCAAGTCCTCGACCCTAAAAATAAAGGACCCCCCACCTGCAAATGTTCTGATTGCGTAAAAAAAGCCACGAGCATCGAGAAGACAGAGCCCCAACCCCCGAAAAAGTCAGAACCTCTAGTTAAGAAATCAGGTAAAAAAGACTCTCCAAAAAAGAAAGACAACTCGAAGAATAAGGAGATTAAGGGAGAAGCTCGAAACAAAGCTTCGAAGAAGACTTCCGAGAAAGTGAAAGCTCAGACGATTTTAGATCCTAAGGATATAGATTTGTCCTTGATAGAAAAAGACCTGAAAGTTTCGCCCCAAGAGAGCGAAAGCCAGGAGTGGAGTTTAAGTGACGATTCTGTTGCGGATTTAACCAACGTTTGGTTAGATCGACCTAATAATATGTGGACTGAAATGAAGGAACATATGATTGCGAAAATGACGGACAGAAATTGTCGATCATCGAGTGAACATTCTTCTAGAGATCGAGGATATTCTTCGGAACATTACGTTAGTAGTGGGTCTTTTCCCTGCACGCCGGAAGGATCCGACGTTGCATGCAGTGATGGTTTCTGTAACCATGAGGAAAATTGTAACAGGAATCAGGATAAGCCTGTCTCATTTAATTCCAATTTGCTTCGAGTTAATAGATGTGAGGGCCTAACTCTCGTGGAAATGTTGGAGGTATGTTTTTCTACTTAAGTTTGGAGATTTAATAGATTTAAGCTTTTAAATATTAGAGATTTGAAGTTGATCCATTGACTGAAATTGAATATATTCTTTTGGATTTGACAGAATTTGAACAAATTCTCTTGAATTTTCGGTCAATTTAACTAACTTTGAATAAATTATCTAGAATTGTAGGTGAATTTGACTGAATTTAAATTCTTCAGTATTTTAGGTGAATTCTCTTGAGTAAGATAAGTCCATTGAACTGAATTATCTTGATTTACATGAGTAATTTTGTTCTTTAATTCGCAGGATTCCAATTCCGATGACGAAGAAACGGTAAGTTACATTCCGATGGAGGAAGTAATCAAATTTCAATCCAAAAGGTCGCAGATTTTAGTAAAAAGACAGGAGCTTCGTGAAAAACTCAAAAATTCTTTTGAAAGAATGTGCAACCACTTAAAACCTTCCAACTCTCACTGATTTGTATAATAGGTAATGCAAACAGGTAGTTTTTAATCAGATGAATTTACCTTTCGTGTCCAATTCTGTCAGCACTACGAATATTAATTTTTGCGACCAATTGTTCTTTGTACACATTCGAGCTACAACGCACGATAATAATTATAAATAAGAATGTCATCGTTTTAATGACAGTCGTTTTATTTAATCATGATTTGAAACTTTAATATGTATAAAAATAAATGTTGCATTCCAATGTAAATTAAACTCCCTTTTGTCTTAGCTTAATTCTATATACATTTTATTTGACATAGACGTTTATACTTTTATTATATACATTTATGTACATTTTTAGAGAAGAAACGAGTTCTTTTTTGTCTCGTTAACTACCCAATAAAATCAGTAAAATAAACCTAGAGAACAAGAGCTTTGGTCTTACTTCATTGAACCTTAAGTTAAACTTTTTAGAATCTATCAATGCACGTCTCCGTCTTATATTTAACAATCTTCCTCAGACATTTATTTTTCTTGCATTATTAAAAAATTTATAAAATGTTTTCGATAGCTTGAATTCTTTTACGTTTTTTGAAATATTATATTTTGACTGAATTAAAATAAATTTTCTTGGATTCCACTTCACCGCAAAGAGTTCACAGATTTCAAAAGATATAAAGGATTTCAAGAATTGTTAGCCCCTCGTTCATTCCATGTATTCTGCGAAACAAAGCGACGCATTCGTTCCTCCAAATCCGAAAGCATTTTTTAAAGCAACTCTCCTTTTCTCACTCGTCCACTCTTTTTTCACATGTGGAACAAATTTGAGATTACTTTCTATATTGAAATTCTGTAGATTGATCGTGGGAGGAATGACGCCTTCCTTGATCGCCAAAATTGTGAAGGCAGATTCCAAATTTCCCGCGGCTCCCAACAAATGTCCATGAGCGCCTTTTGTACTCGAGACGAAGACATTTTTACTGTGTTCCCCGAAGAGGGACTGAATCGCCTTTAATTCTATCGCATCGCCAAGAGGAGTGGAAGTTGCGTGAGCGTTTACAAAAGTTATTTCTTTTGTATCAACTCCGGCGTCCTTTAAGGCTCTGTCCATTGCCAAAATTGCTCCTGTTCCATCTTCACTCGGCGCTGTTAAATGAGTCGCATCACCTGAAAATAGAGATTTTTAAATATACTAAAAATATTTCAATAGATTTGCAAAGATTTCAGAGATTTTGGAAGATTTCATCAGGGAAGATAGATCAATGAACTCCTTGAGAATTAAAAGAATTTAAATTATAAATCAAAAATGAAAATTTAATTTTTAAAAATCCAACATTCTCGTAAAATTCTAGTAACAGAGAATATTCTCAAGAATTTTAAAACTCTACCCGAAAGTCCATAGCCGAGAATTTCAGCGTAGATTGGCGCCTTTCTTTCCAGGGCGTGATTCAAATCCTCCAGGACGAGAATTGCGGAACCTTCTCCCATCACGAAACCGTCGCGATCTTTGTCGAAAGGCCGAGAAGCTTCTTGAGGAAAGTCGTTGCGAGATGTGCTCAGGGCTCGAAGACGACAAAAAGCTGCGATTGCTAAGGGCGAAATACAAGCTTCTGCCCCTCCACACACCATCACGTTCGTCTCGCCTCCTCGGACGAATCGAAAGGCATCACCTGAAAGTTTAAAGCAAATTGAGTTTATTACCAGGGATTTTAAAGGATTTTATGAAATCTCAAGAGATTTTAAAAGATCTTTTTCCGGAATCTTACGGATTGTCATAAATTTTTGGGATTCCAAATAAATTTTTGAAATTGTTACCAATGGAATGAGCTCCAGTCGCGCAAGCAGTTGAGACGCAGTGATTCGGTCCTCGAAATCCATATTTCATACTGATTTGCCCAGCAGCCATATTTGGTAGAATCCTTGGAACAAAATAAGGACTGACTTTGCTGTAGCTTTTCTTCAAAGTCTCGTACATTGAGCAAACATCAACTAAATCTATCATTCCAATTCCAACTGCAACTCCAGTGTCTCTTTTATCTTCTTCCTTCTCTGGTTTCCATTTAGCGTCACTCAAAGCTTCTTCTGCTGCGATTAATGCATATGCAGTTGCGGGACACATGGTTCTGAGTTCGCTTTTTGAAAATTTTGAGTTTAAGTCCAACTCGTGTGGTTGACATCCTTTTGGAACTACAGCACCTGAAAAACAAGCCATAATTCAGACGAGTTTTAAATTTCTTAATTTATTCATTATAATAACAGTGAAATTTGATAAATCCATTCATTAAAATTTTTCTTCAGTGTATTTATTCCTATTACTGACTCAATAAAGAATTATTATTATTATTATTATTATTATTATTATTACATATATAGCTTTTATAGTTTATTTAATAGACTTCAGAAGAGAGATTTTCAATCGTTTTAAAGGATTTTAAGAGAGTTCAGAAGATTTTTTTTAATTTTGTGAAATTTTAAAGGATTTCATGGAATTTGATGAAGTTTCTAATACTTTTAATGAATCCAATGACATTTCGTAAAATCCATTGAATCACTTAAAAGTCCTAAAAATTACATCTCAATGAATTTTAAAAAATATTTGCAAATATTATTATAATATACTTATCAACCTTTTTGCAAATTTTTGACATCGAAAATTATTAGTCTGAAGATAGTTTTCAACGTTTTCAAATTTGACAAATTGACACAATTCGCGCGATTTCCAAAAAACGCCAATCAGGCTTTCGACAACAATGTCTTCCATATTTTCGAGATACAATGGTAATATCACTTTTTTTTATATATAGGATCTATTCAGACATATCTCAACTTACCAATTTTGCAAGGTAGTTTTTCGTAATCCGGTTCCTCGAGTTTGACAATTCCACATTTTCCACCAAGAAGGGCTTTCCACGAATATTGAACTCCGCATCCCAAGGGAGAGACAATCCCTATCCCCGTAATTACGACCCTTCGTCGAGATCTCACTCTATTCGACAATTTTCTACTAATATCCAAAAATTTTCCCATTTGTTTTTGATTCTTAGGTTACGTTAACAAACTTGTGGGTTATAAGTCTTACAAAATAGAGTCTCAAGTTTCAAATTTACGTCTTTAACCTCTAATTAAAGACATAATTAACGTTGTCCTCTTCTCTTTACAGCCCTTAAAAATTGCATTGAAAAAACAAGCAGAATCGTGAAAATCTTCTGTTAATTTGGAGTATTTGACTATTTGGACAACTTTCCGGCACTTAATCACGTGACCGGCTTCTGCTATTGTCAAGTTCAAGGTCACATGTACAAAATGCATATTTTGACAGATCATGTGTAATACTCCCGATATTTTAAAGTTAAAGGATTTTATGAAATTTCAAGAGATTTTAAATGATGTTTAGATTCTTAAAAAATAAAACTGATTTTTTTTTCTCTTATATTTTTTACAAGTAAGAATTATACATTAAATCACAATTAAGGAAATAAAAAATAAAATTCGAGATTATTTACAAAACATTTGCGAAAGTACTTTCTTCTGAGACTTGTCTTTTTCTTTTATTGCCATGGTAAAAGATTGCAGTTCCTTTTCAACGGCAGTTCGTAACGTGGAATCTAATTCTGCTGCTCGATTTAAATCTTCTATTGCTTCTTTTTCATTCCAAGCTCCGATGTGAGCTTTTCCTCTTCTGTAAAATGCCTTCACATTTTCTGAAAATTCATCAAGTGTTTAGAAAAGTTTTTTTTTATAGTGTTGGGTCGATTTATTAATTTTACTTAATAAATATTGTAATTAGATATTTTTTTCGTTCTGTAACGCTATTCCGTTTTCAAATAGAAATTTGTGTTCAGAGCGAAAAATATCTAATTTTAATATTTGTTGAGTAAATTAAGGAAATTAAATTTTAAGTTAGAAATTGGGTTCAATTTTAAATCTTCTAAAATAATACAACTTTTAATTTAATAGATATTTGCAAGTCAATTGTCAAATGTTTGTTTTTATGACAAACAATAATTTTAAAAGAAATTACGCGATTATTATTACTAGTTAGAATTTAAATACTGAAGAAAATTACTTGGATCGTTTTTCAAAACAGTGGTGCAATGTTCAATTACAGCGTAATATTCCTTTTGCAATAATTTACATTGCGCGTAATTTAACAGGAAGGGATTTTTCATATCGTTCAGTTGCATCCATTCCTCATCCCTTGGTTTCTCACTAAAAAGAAACGTTTTTTAAAATGAAAATTAAAAATTGAAATAAAGTAACTTCTGAAAATAACTAAAATATCTATTAAAATTGATAAATTACGCGAGCATCAGTTGTTCTAAATACGAAATTGCTTTCGCGTAAGTTTCTGAAGCTTCTTCGTAATTTTTTTCTTTGAAGAGTGCATTTCCCTTTTCTCTCAAACCAGGAATCGACTTTAGCTTTTCTTCTTCAGTCAATTGCCAAGATTCCTTTTCGTACTCATTTGGCGGCACAACCGATATCAGCTCTATATAAATAAAATATTGAAATAAGTTATTTTTAAATCTAAAACCTAAATAATATCCATCTCTTTTTTAATGTATATTCCTTACAAATACTTATCTTTATTCTCGCTTTAGATAGTCAGTAATAGCAATTATAGTTCAAGTTGTAAAAAAGTAATAATCTACCGATTGTAAACTCCAGGTCTTGAGGATTTTTTATGAGGTTATTCAAATCGTCGTATCCGATGCCTTCATTTTGCAAGGTCACCCCACAGCAGTGATGATTTCTTTTTTCAGATTGTGGTTTTCCAACTTCTCGGAGAGTTTTCGACACGAATGGATATGGAGAGACTAGCTAAATCGAAGAGGAAATGAATTTGATTAATTCTAATAATTAATTCTGACTTCCAAATTCGATTTCCCCATCTTACTCGACAAATATTATAACTAGACATGTTTTTGCTCTGTAGCGCGATTCAGTTTTTAAATATAAAACAGAGCGTACAGAGCGAAAAAATATATAATTTTAATACTTTTTGTGTAAAACGAAGAATTCGAATTATAAAAAAAAATTTGTTCGCTTCGTTTTAAACAAAAATTATGTAGTTACAACGTTACAATATTTATTAAGTAAAATGAAGATTATAAAGGAACAAGAATTTTGAACTTAATTGTTAATCTCAAAAGAGAAAAAATACATACACTTTTGTGTACTTTGAAAGAAGCGACTTCGTTAAGTGCCATTTTTTGGACGATAGCTTCCCAAACTTCAAGTTTGAATTTTTTTCCAAGAACAAGCTCCATGGAATTTCCCATTTTTCTGCTGTCATCAATTACGGTTTTATTTGCATCACATTTTGTTGTTTTGAAGTGGAAGACGACCTAAAAGAAGAAAAGACGATAAAATAAATATAAATTCGTTTCGATGATGAAAATTTGCTTAAATTGTTCTTACTTTTGTTCCGGGAACGAAGTCCACAGTTTTTGTACCGGCGTGGATGATTTTTTTGATTATTTTATCCGAATCTTCCATAGTTCTAATTTATAAAATTTAATTCTGGAAGGAAATAAATATTTTAAATTAGATTTTATACCTTTTTTTCTAATCAGGTTTTAATCTCAAAATTCGATTTCTACATTTTAATTGATAAATATTGTAATATTTTTGCTCTGGCAATTAACTCTTTTCCACAATAAAACAGTGGCTGTAGAGCAAAAAAAGGTTTACTTTTAACAGATTTTTTTCATAAAACGAAGAGTTCGGAACCTAACCTCTTATAATTCAATAATTTCACTTGATGCAAAATTCCGATAAACTATACCTAATTTACTTTATAGCTTGTATTATAAGTGACAAAGTGATAACAAACTTATGCAAAACGTAAAGAAAGTACGCACTTTTCCTGACAATCTCATTATATTCTAAAATTGTAATAAAAAACTTACATTTTATTTTGTAATTTTCTTTTATTTAAAAGAGAGATTTAGAATTAAAGTCTGGAATTATTCTTTTGTTTATCTAGTTGTTCAATCGTATACTGTTGTTATATAATAATGATAACAAGGGTCGCCAATCAATTACGTTGAAAAAATCAATCAAATGTGACGTGTCACATTTTTCATCACTTTTGTTCCTGAGTCCTGACACACTGACGTCTGATATAATTTGTTGTGTGTGTGATATTTATACGAGACGGGCGGGAGGGAGGGAGAAACACATGCACATTACGATAAGTGGATCGTCCGTTCAGGAAGGTGATTATTCCGTTAATTTCCCAATACATTTAAATCAAAAAGTCCATTCCGAGAAAAAATATTACATTTCTTCACTCTCACCTTGTTTTTAGAAAATTTTGTTAGAGACAAGACGAACTTTCCCGGGAATTTTCGATTTTAAATCGGTTCTCAGGTTAGGTTTTGATTAAACTTTCTTGACTTTCTTTTACGAAGTGACTTGCGTATATTATATGTTTTGTTTGCATTATTGGAGCTTACGAATATGTATGGTATAAGGTTTTTAATCAAATTTTGAAGATTTCATGACAGGAATTTTCAATGCATTTTTTAAATGTTTTTAACAGATTTTTGAGAAGAAAAAAGAATGGATTCGAATTCTTCCGAGGAAAAGATGTCCAACGGATACACGATCAGAGGTGAGAAGATGTTTTTGAATTTATCATTTGTGTTTGGGACGTTTGGGAGAGTTTCTTATGTATTCATAAATAATGATAATAATTCTTATTTTCTTCTTGTTTTGACGTTTTGACGATTGTTGTCTTAACCTCAAAATTCCATTTCCGGCTTATGGACGAAATTTTGAGGAAGATTTTTCGATCCACTACTTTTATTTTTGAATAAAACTTTTTTTGAAAATTCAAAATAACGAAAAATATTCTAACATAAGTCCTGAAAAGGGGAAATTATTGAAATTTCTAATTTTCGACATTTAAGTTTCCTAGAAAATTCCTATTCACAATTTTCATTAAAATTTCTCAAAATTTTTTACAAGAATTCGGGAGAAATCTTGAACATTTTTTGAGAAAAAAAAAATTTTTTTACGGGAATTTGAATTTTTGGAAATTTTACAATTCCGGTATCTTATATGAATTTTACAATCTTTCTATATTTTCTACTGTAAAATAATTTAAATAATACGTTCCTGAATTAACTTCTTCAAATTAAAGTCCATTTAATTTTGAACGCTTAATAAAATTAATTCAATAAAAAAGAAATATTTATTTCTTACAGAAGCGGAGGAAATTCAAATTCCAGTGCCTTGGGGTTTTATAAGTGGTAAGTTCTTTCGAAATAAATAATAATTTCCCTCACATTTCCTAATCATTCCTATTTTTTAATTTTACGTTCCTCTCAGAATTCACTTTATCCCATGCCTAAAATCGCATTCATTCCTCCAAAGATGAAAGAATAGAACTAATGTATTTCTCTTCCCTTCAGAAAGAGTCTACTATAAGTACTAGAATCAAATATTTCCAGAAATAATAAAAAGTTTGTCAGTTTTTAAAGAACTAAAACAAGAAGAAGGTCATTTTCATAATTACTTAATGATAAAATGTGAAATTAAATCTGATAACGATTAGATAAGACTAAGACTTTCAACTTTCAACTTATTTACATAGCTCGCTATTTCACGAATTTGAGAAAAAAAATGTTCGAGTTTTGGAATTTTTCTAGCCTTCAAACTTTTCCCAGCTTTTAGAATTTTTCTATCTTTTATAATTTTTAGATTTTTGGATGAGAATTTGGTCTGATAATTAAAAGATTTGATAATTCGCTGAAAAAATTTAGGTAAACGATGGGGACCAGAGAACGTTCAACCAATCTTGATGATTCATGGTTGGCAGGATAACGCAGGATCTTTTGATCCTTTGGTTAGATGTTTGCCACCCGGGACTTCGATTCTCAACATTGATCTTCCTGGCCACGGCCTCTCCTCTCATCTTCCAGATGGGCAGTTTTACTATATAATGTGGGACGGGGTTTTATATCTACGTAGAATTGTTAAATACTACAAGTGGGACAAGGTTAGCAAGCGAGTAAATTTTCAAATCCAAACAATAACCCAGTGAGCACAAATATCCCAAGATCTTTTTAGTCTCAAGACATTTTTAGTCCCAAGACGTTCCTAAAACAATTTTAAGTTAAGCCAAATAACGATTTAAAAACGTAAAATGATGTAAAGACATTTTTAGGACGAATTTGGTTCTTGAGACGTTTTTAGAATGTTATTTGGTGTTATTTTTTTTAGAACGTTCTAATAATTACGTCTTTAAATTTTGTGTCCACTGGGTACCAAATTCCTCGATTGCAAGAAATACGAGCTTTTACTTCTTTTTTATACCCTAGGTAGGACTCTCTCCAAAACAGGAATGGTCGTTTATTAAATTTAATTGTTTAATATTAAAGAAGAAACAAATAAAAAACAGAAAGAACTGAAGATAGAAGAACTTAGAATTCGGCTTGAAATTTTGCTTATTAAGTTATGATTAAGTGTTGTGATATCAAAATCGCTCGCTGGCTTCGAATTGAGACCCTTTTTTGTTTTGATTTTGCTTTTTATTAAATTTTTAGAAATAAAAAAAAATCGACGTTTTGTAAACTTTTTTTTCTTAGAGCTGCTTGGATCATTTGGATTATAAATTCTTTGATTTTAAGCGCTCTCAATTTTAAATTGTCCCATTTTCAAAGTTTTAATCTTAAATTGTTAAATTTTAATTTTGAATGCTTAAGGGTCTTGGCTCCAAGTTCTAAGCTCAAAATTCGGTTTCTTTTTACTGAATAACAAATATTGTAATTAGGTCCAGTTTTAATACTTTTTGTATAAAATGAAATATTGAATTTTGAGCTTATATTTCGAATTTTTCATTGAACACAAAAAGTATTAAACATAAACATTTTTTCGCTCTATAGCCACAATTATATTTCTAAAAATAATATCTCTATAGCGCGAAAAAAAACCTAATTATAATTTTCCTTAAGTAAAATGAAGAGTTCAAACTTTGACGTTAGAACTTAGATCCGACACCCTTAAAAAATAAAATCCTTCCTTCCTTCTTTCCTTGCTTCCTTCCTTCATTTTCATGTACTTATTTTTTTCTCTTTTTTCATCTACAGACACTGTAATAATTTTTTTAAGTGTGTTGGATCCAAGTTCTATCTTCATTATTCGAATTCTTCATTTTATTCAACGAATATTATAATTGCATAATTTTCTCTCTTTAACGCTATTTAAAATGTATACTTTCAATACTTTTCGTGTAGAATGAAGAGGAAGAATTTTGTATAATCGAATTCTTTTTTTACACAAAAAGTATTCAAATTACGTATTTTTTCACTCTGTACCCAAATTTCAATCTAAAAAGTGACTAGCGCTACAGAGCTAAAACATTTTTATTTTCATTATCTGTTGAGTAAAATGTGGAAATCAAATTTCGAGGTTTGAACTTGGATCCAGCAAATTTAAGAAGCAGAGGGTTGTTTTTGATAATAATAAATTATGATTATCTACAGGAAAATGGTGGGGTTCAAAAGAGATTCAACCGATAGTGGCATTACATGGTCGTCAAGATAATGCCGGCAGCTTCGATAAATTGATACCACTTTTGTCTAACAGTCTTTCTGTATTGTGTTTGGATTTACCTGGTCATGGGTTGTCCTCCCATTATCCAGCTGGACAATTTTATTACGTTCACTGGGATGGTATCATCTTGCTTCGTAGAATCGTTCGTTACTATAAGTGGAATAAGGTTAGCGACCCAAAAAGAAAAAAAAAGAAAAAAAAAATTAAGGGTTCTAAGTTCAAACCCCAAAATTCCATCTCCTCATTTTACCCAACAAATATTAAAACTAGA
>JAUESI010000001.1:3413309-3431391 GCA_032275145.1 Synergus laeviventris
AAAATATTTCTTTTCATTTGAATTTCTAGTATATGAAGGAAAAACATATATTTTGTGGTAGAAGTGTGTAAGTTGTACCTTCAAAAGTTGTCGATTGCGAAATTGGCAAGCCTCTCTATTTAAAAGCAAATGAGATATGGAATCATAATTATCATGATTCATTGAATTCACTCTAGATTTTAATTCAAATCTCACGTTTTCACTGAAAAAAATTGCGTTTCTGTTTGTTATAGCATTATGAGACAATATTTGATACCTAAAAACTTATGTATATACAGGCATTATATTAATTAAACAAGGAAAAATTTGTAAGTTACCAGTCATGTAATTTTTTATCCAGTTCCCTTTCCTCCTCACAATAGTTTTTTAAGATATTTTTAACTAAGTTTCCACCTTCCATTTCAGGAACTTTTCTAAGTATTGTTATGAATTTGAAAATAGAAGGTAACTTAGGAGACGCTATCGATTATTTCTTCTGGAGTGAATATTTAGGAAATAAATTCCTACAATTAGTGACAACAAAAAGACAATAAAATTACATAAAATCCCTTTAAATATTTTTAAACCCTTTAAATTCTTTAAATTGATTCAGACACTTCAAAATTTCTTATAATCTCCACGATTTTAACTTAAACAAAATTTATTTAACAAACAGATATTTTGTACACATTCTCAATACTGAGAAACATTAAAAAATCTCGATTCGACAGATTCTTTCACCGTAAATTTATAATACGCTTTACTGGAGAAAATAACGTGTGCTTCCCGGAATCCATTCCATCTATAAATTCATTCTGATTTAATACTTATACTATTCCTCTGAGGTTTCTGATTTTGGCTGGAAAAAAAAATAATTCAAACATTAATACTTCAATTCGCTCATAACTTAAATAATCTTTCTATCATAAATAAAATTAAGGATGTTAGATCCAACCTTCAATCTTAAAATTCATTTTCCTGATTTTACTCAAAAGATATTAAAATTGGAATTTTTTTCGCTCTGCAGCATTACTCAATTTTTAAGTAGTAATATACGTACAGAAAAAAATATCTATCTATAATATTCGTTGACTAAAAAGGAGAAATTGAATTTTGAACTTAGGATTGAAATCTAATAATTGAATATTTACGTTTAATATTTATTCCTCACCATTATGTATATGTGACTCGGTAAAGATCTCTCCAAAACTTCCGCTAATCTGTTTTTACTTAATTTATGTTCCTCTTCTGTAAATAAAGACCCAATATTATGTAAAGCAATCTGAATCATCCATTTTTCTTTATTATTCATATATTTTTTCTATTTTTATTTTCAATAATATTTACCAGCAGGCACAGAAAGAGTCAAAGTTGGAAGAGCGACAAAACCAGCGACAAGGGGTCGCAAAATCCACTCAACTTTTCGTTCGCTTTCCGGAAGAATGCAAATATCGATCTAAATAATAATAATAATAAAGGAAGATTATTTATAATCTTAGAACTTGCTATTTAAAGACGTAAAGTTTTAGAATAAATCCTACCTGTTTGTTTCCAGCGAACATGAAAGCGTCGCTAGCTTCCATCGTCATTTGAAGAGTAATTAAAAATTCGGAATGATTTCGAATGTGGTAAGTAACACACAAAGGTGTTCGAACCCAACCATGAGCTGGAAGTTTTGCTTCGACTCCAATTACGGCGTCTTCGACCCAAAGAGGAGTCAAAGTGACGCTGTTGCTCGTTTCTAAGGCGGCTTCACTATTTGCTCTGAAAAAATAATTAGAAACGATTTTATTTCTGTATATGATAATTCTTCCGAATGTCATTTTTATTTTAATCTTCAATAATTTCATTATACCTTTTCCATCTGACGGTGTAAACTCCGGTGCTTGTGGGCTGCTCACTCCCAATTTTTGGAAAGACACAATAAACATCAGTGCCTGCTTCTCCTTCTTTCAAAACAGTACCTGCCAAAATACAGTCTGAAGAATTTTCACTCTCTTTTTTAATCGAATCTCCCTGAAAAATAATTGATTTCAGTTTTAGGAAATACATAATAATTGGATAGAATTATATATTTAGGAATCTTTTCGATAAATTTTGCATCTTTTGAATTATGTTTGCAATTATTGAAGAATTTCGAATATATACGAACCAACTCAACAGAGGTTTCTATAATTTTGATAGGCCAAGGCGAAGTACAAGTAATGTGAGGCATCATAAAAAAGGACTCGTTGATAAATCCTTTCGTCATGGGTTCGTAGAGCAGTGTGTAAAACTGAGTTGTAATTTCAAATGGTTTTACGACACATAGAGAATATTTCACTTCAGTCACGCATTTTTTTTGTTCGGACTTTGAACATTCTAATTTTATGGTGAAGTTCCTGTTCCCTATTTTGTGAGCCCTGACGTAGATGATTTTTTCCACTTGAGTGTTTTCCTTAATGCTGGTGATTTCTGTTGATAGATTTGATTGTTTGTCTTTTGCGTTTAAACTCAACTCAGCTGAAAATAAAAATATTTTATTTTAGAAATATCGAAAAATGTTATTAGAGTTTTTGAAGAATTGCAAGGAATTTAAAACGATTTTAAGATATTTCAAAGTCTTTCAAGGATTTTACACGATTTAAAATTTTCTAAACGACTTAAAGCAATTTCTAAATATTTTAAGAAATTCCAAAATACAGTAAGGTTCTTTTATGGGATTTTAATAGGATTTATAAGATTTTAAAAAGGATTTTAACTAGTAAATAGTTTATAAACCTACTTGATTGTTCATTCGTGCCATCGGATAAAAGTGAAATTCGCAAAATAGCGTTGTCAATGTTCTCATTGGCAGAAATTGATATCCTGACTGGAAACCATTCTCCTAAGAGAGCCGGCTCTTCGGATTCGGTTTTTATAATCACTTTAGACTCCTCATGTTTGATTTGTGCGGTCGTTAACGGTCTTACCATATCAAACTCATCACCTCTATAAAATGAATTCAAATCATTTAAATAAATTATCCACTTGTCTCTCAAAATTTCAGTACAATTCAAATTTCTTCATGTTTCGACCTCAAAATTAGATTTCCTCATTTTACTCAACAAATATCATAATTATACATTTTTTCTCTTTGTACCGGCTCTCATTTTTTAAATAGAATTGTAGGTACAGAGCAAAAAAATACCCACTTCTTTTATTCGAGGAATCAAATGAGGAATTTGAATTTTGAGGATTGAGGATTGAGCTTGAATCCTTTAAGAACCCTGAAAAAAATTAATTTTACCGAAGTTGTTGTACTTCGCGATACAACAGGTCAGCAGAATTTGCCTCTCCTTCTGTGGCAGAAAACCGCATAACAACACAGCACTCATTTTCTCTACCTAAATAAAGGGTAATAGCACTAATCTGCATTTCCGTTCCGTCAGTTTGTGACGGAGCTTGGAACTGACAGTGGTACTTTTTCGTCTCCCCGCCGTGGAAAACCAGATCATTTTGTTGAGTTCCAGTTATCGCGAACTCCGAACTGTGCCCTGGACTATTTACTGTTACAGAAACTTTCGAAAACTCGATGTTTCCACGATAGGAGTTCCTGAAAAAATGAACATTTTCCTCATTATCTCGAAAATTCAAATTTGTACATTACTTTAAGGGTGATAAAAATTCCAGTAAAAATATGTATGTAATTAAATTACCTCACGAGGACTTCGATAGTGACAGTAGAATTAACAGTGTATTTTGGTTCCGTGAATCTAGCCTTAACTTCTATAAACGAGGCTGTATTATTATCGTCCATTGTAAATAAAATTGGCTCGGATCGAGTGAGTTCGGAGTTCCATTTTGGAAGAGGAGAGCTTTTCTCGATTTCTGGCAAGTCTGGCTCCGGATTCGGTGGCTTTCTCTATAAAAAATATATTCCTAATTATCTGACGTTCTATTATATTATATTTAAAAGTAATTTCTACTCAAGATTTAATTTCCTCATTTCACTCAACAAATACTATAATTATTGAGTAAAACGAGGAGATTAAATTTTGAGCTTAGAAATTGGAACCAAGGTTCTCAAGAAAATGATTTAATGAATTTGCCTGGAGAATATTGCAAATATTCGCGTGAATAGCGGATCGATGCTCGTCGGTTAAATTATTTGCAGGTCCTAAGGCTTCGAGAGCCAATGCGAGGTAGTCTTGAATATTTGCGGATAAATAAGCAGCTTGAAGTGCAGTCTTTAAGATCTTGGTCAATAAAAGCGGCCATCGCTCGGTACGATACTCCCACAACATGTGAATCAATAATCTATAATCATTTGAATAAAATTAGAATTTTAGATTTATAATTAAGGGTGCTGGAACCAAGTTCTAACATCAAAATTCAATTTCTTCATTTTACTTGACAAATAGTTTAATCAGGTTTAATTAAATATTTTTTCGCTCTCTAGGCACATTTCTATATTAAAACAGAATACATCTACAGAGCGAAGAGATATTTAATGGTAATAGTTTTTTAGTGAAATAAGGAATTCAATTTTGAGATTAGAATTTATTTCGAACCAAAAAAATCTCGTTTTTATACTCACGTTAATACCTTTCCGTAGTCTTTGGCTTTGAAGTATTCTTCAGCCATTTCAACAACTGAAAAGGGAAAGATTCTTCGTTAATTAATTCAGAAAAGTAGTACATATTTTATATACAAAATTGATTAATTTACCTAATACTCGACGCATTCGGGGACATCGATAAATTTTGAATTGAGATATAGCATTTCCTAGTAGTCCTATGATTATCATCTAAAAAATTAAATATAGATATTTATAGTACAATAATTTAATTATATTATAATATAATTTTTTTTATCCTTTAAAATACTTTAAAATCGTTTGAAGTCCTTTCAAATCCTTGAACCCTCTTGAAAGTTTTTAAATATAAAACCGAATTGATTTACTGATCCTTACAGAGTGATTAACAGCAGTTTTTTCTCTAAATTGAAGTGCCTGGATTGCGGAATTCTCTCCCATAACATCGGCAGGTTCTGCACTTAATTTGCCAGGACGCCAAGGTCGTTGGCCATAAAATTCAAGCTTCTCCTCGCCTGCCAAGGGATCTGGCTCCGGATAGGTTTCTACATTCTAAAACAAAATGAGTAACTTATTACCTTCATTCAATAGAGTTAATCAAACTTTTTTCATTTCATTTATACAAAATTATACGCACGCTGCATATTTCTTTACAAGCCGCTTGTCTATGGCTCGCGTGTCTGGCAGCCATTTCGAAATAAATACCAGGATGCTGAGTCTGAACAGCGGGAAGCCCTTGTCTAATCGCCTCGTCAAATAATTCAGCGAACGTTGAATATTGACTCGACATCCATGCGTGGTGCTCGAATATTAATTCTTTAGGTCCCGTCCTCGTTTTAAATCTAAAAAAATTAATCGTACAGTAGTTGTAAAATTATAAAAATAAAAATACGAAATACAAAAATACCAAATTATCCTCGATTTAGAGAATAAATTAAATTCTAAAATACCTTTCAGTGTGACTTCTGAATTGCGTGATCGAGTCTTTTGGAAGATTCAGGAGGAACATTAATCTACAGATTTTGTAATTAATAAAACTCGCTATTGTCTTGATTTCCAGCGCGTTTGTGTCGACCATTCGAATTTCTATTAAATTATGGTATGCCTGCTGATAGTGCCTAGAGATCAATAAAATTAGAAACATTATTTTTAAATCATCTTACAATATGCCAAAAAGAAAACAGATCATTTACTTTTGAGCTGTGGATTGTTCGTGCTTCAATTCATTAAAAAATCCCATTTTGAACTGATGCCGAATAAATAAATATTGATGAGCCGTTTTGTTTAAATGTTCCCGATGACCTTTTACAATTCGACACTCCTGGTGATAAAATACTTGGGCCAGGTCGTTAAATGCAGCTTCTAATCTGAAATTATAAGCCATAGGTTAAGCTCGATAAAATTACCCAAAAATGAACAATCTTAGAATCTCATGATAATTTTTAAAGATAGGAAAGGTTTGTTATGATAGGAATATTGCAGATACCTGGCAATATATCCCATCAGGTGATCTCCGTGAGGTAAAATGAACAAGGATTTTGCAGGAATTTCACATGCTGTGCAAACAGCAGGCGCTTTTTCAGGTGCGAGGACATCCTCCGTTCCTGGAGGAGCTGCGTGTCTCTGAATTAATACTATCGCTATTTTCGTGTTTCTTCCTTCTAAGGCGGTTCTAAAAAAGTAAAATGCAGATACATTTTATTTTATTTACCTAGCAAACCAAGTAAATCCTTTCTGAATTAAATTTATTCCTCGTATTTACCGAAGTGAATGAACTCGAGAGGCGCATTCCATTTTCTTGTCATTCCACATGGGGTCGTTCCAGTCCAGGTCGTAGAAAACGACAACGAGGGCTGGAATCTCGTTCAGATATTTATTCATCCAGTTTCGCTTCAAAATCCCCTTCGGAATGTACCACTCGTACGAATTTCGCTGAAAAATTGTAAGTTATTAATCAGAAAAATTGTATTTTAAAGAGAATAAATTCGAGACTGAGAGAAACAATTACCTTGGGTTTTACAGTCGGAAATTCGTGAGTCTCGGGTAATAATTTGTATTGAATTGCCGCACAATCAGGGCGACGATTATTGATAAATGCTTCCCATATCGATTTATGAACTGCATTTGATGTGTCTAATCCAGTTATGGCTACGAAAGCCAAAGGCCTAGCTGTCAATTCTCCTGGTAATTCAGACATCTTCAATTGCTGTAAATTATAAACAAATCTAGGAAATATTGAACGGTTTTAATTCAAACTACATCTATTTCCTCGTTTTACTCAATATTTATTAGAATTAAATATTTTTTCGGTCTTTCGATCTAATGTTTTTTAGAATAGAATTATGCCTACAAAGCGAAATCTATTTTAGTTTGAATACTTTTTGTGTAAACCAAAATTTTCGAAATCTGACCTTAAAATTAAAATTTTCCATTTCAGGCAAAAAATATTTAAGTTAGACAACTTTACGCTCTGTAGGCATATTTCTATTTATAAAATAACCATCATTACATGGTGGAAAAATATATAATTATGATATTTGTTAAGTAAACTGAAGAAATAACATTTTCTGTGCAATGTTATTTCAACATTTATTGAGATATCGATTTAAAAATTTTATAATTAAAGAAAATATACTAAGGTATGTTTATCTGGTCCTAAATTTTTAATAAAACCAAATAAATATAGAAATCGCATTGCCAGGTAGGAATCGAATAACTAATATTTTTGTGATAATACAATTTTAAAACAAAATTTGCCAAAAGACAAAAGAATGATAAATAAAGGGTAAACAAAAGCGAAAGAATGAAAACGGCGAACAAATGATACAGATAGTTTTATTATATAAATAATATAATAATAATAATAATAATAATAATAATATAAGACCTATACATTTTTCGATGTAAGATTTTCCAACTAATGTTTAAATAATATTATCTAAATACAAAATTACCTGAACCGAAGAAAAATAAATATTTTTAAACTTACACGACTTATATGTTCCAAAAGTCTCGTATTTAAAAGAAAGCTATATATAATTTTTAACCAAAATTACCCAATTTCAACATCGAAGTTCAATCTTTGATAATAAAATCCCCGAATAAAGAAATTAGTTGAAGTAAAGCTTAAAAATATTCAGCGAAGTTCCTACAAAAAAAGGAGAATAAAATTTGTGGAATTCCAACAATCAAAATAAAAATTTATTGCCAAAAAATAATAAATATGTGAACTGTTATGGATCTGTCAAAAATATAAAATATTAATTTTTTAACTCACCGATCTACTTTTAATTTACGTGAAAATCTAAAAATCCTGTTCTAGCACCGCAAATCACTTTATTTTCATTATAATTAACATTCTAGGTTATTTAATTTTAAGAGAGTAAAATAAAAAACAATATTTTTAGGTTAGTTAATTTAACCTGTCACTCGATAAACGGAATCTGGAATTCGGAATACAGAAACAAGAAACATGAGAATTGAATCGGAAGTTAGTGTTAGAACTCCCACGCTTTTTCTAATGCGCACGCGTTGCGCCTGCGCATTGCTAATTGGCGGATTTTGGAAGCATTGTTTATTATTATGAATTTCAAATTTGACAGTTAGACTTTCGAAAAAGTGGAAAACACTTTTTGCTGAGTGAACGGTGTTTTTATCCATTTTTTATATAGTTTGATTTCTAATTTGAGTGAAATTATTGTTCTAAACGAGGAAGAATAATGGCTGAATTCAAAACTCCCAAGAAATTCCAAACTCCAGACAAAATGCCGCCTCCAATTCGAATTCCACCCTCGCCTTTTCTTCAAGAGTTAGGTTATGGTTGTGGTATGTATATTTTTCAATTTTTATCAAATATTTCTCTACTTTTAGAATTTTTTACGTATAATTAGGCTAATTAAAACAATGTGGCTGGGCATTGTTTAATTGGGAAGAGCTGGAATAATGTTTTAAGGGTTTTAAGCAAATTAAAAGAAAATAGGAATTGCCTGAGGCAGATCAATGGAAGGGGCACCCCTCTAAAAAAAAAGTAAAAACTCGAATTTCACAGAGGAAATATCTAAATTATATAATTCTTGTATAACTATATAATTATTGTACAACTATATAATGATTGTATAATATTATAATTTTGTATTTTATTATTAAAATAATATTCAAAAAAACCTCAATATCTTTCCGAATTGGTAAACGATAATTGAAGTAATTAAATCTTTTTCTAGGAGTTCAAGTTTTCACTCTCGAAAGATCACCGAGAGTTGGTTGCACAAGGTCGCCGTGGGCAGTGAAAAAACGTAACAAACGAATTAACGATCCAAAGTACAATGAAAGAATCAGAGGAGAAGCTTCCATTCTTCGACAATTAAATCATCCGAATGTAATTGGCTTTCGAGGTTTCGCAAGTGGATCGAGTGGAGAACCTTGTCTCGTTATGGAAAAACTTGACGCATCTCTGGGTATTAATTTTTTGTAAATCCTTAGTAGAAAAAAAGTCCAAAAAAATGTCAACTACTAATACATGTATCAATAAATATGAGTGTCTAACTAAAGAAATTTTTTCCAGGCGATATGATTGAAGAAAGAGCAGGAGAACTTTACGAAGCGAACGAGATTCTAAAAATTGGATTTGAAATCGCCAAGGGTCTCGAATATTTGCATCACGCCGCACACATTTTACACGGTGATGTAAAAAGTTACAATGTCCTTGTTTCGAGTGACTACTCAATCATAAAGTTATGTGATTTTGGGGTCTCAGTTCCTCTCACAGATTCTTTGGAAATGGATAAATCGAAGGCAGACGCAAGTTATATCGGCACGGAATGCTGGAATGCACCTGAAATTTTATCTGGTTATTACTACATCATTTAATATAATATTTCATATATTTTAAATTATTCTTCAGAATTTTATTATATTTATATACTGGCACAAGCAATCGCGTTTGTAATTTCACGAGATGAAGGAAAACATATTTAAAGGAATCTAAAGTGACTTAAATTTAGTAATTTTTTTAATTCCTTGGAAATCCCTTCGAAAATCTTAAAATCGTCAAAAATGTTTGAAATGTTAAATACAGTTAAATAAAATTAATACTAAGTTAAATACAATTTTTTTTGCAGAGGAAGGACCAGTAACGAATAAAGCAGATATGTGGGCCTACGGTCTCGTTCTCTACGAAATGATTGCTCTCTCACCGCCTCACGTCGATTCCTGTGAAACGATGTCGGACGTGATGAAAGAAATCATGAGTGACGAGTCTTTGACCGAAAACGAAGACCCAAATTCAAGTATGGACGTGAGTTTTAACTCGGAACTCGACACAACGATAAGAGGACCTGGTAAAAAATTGTTCCTATTTTCTTTAATTTTTCTGATTAAATTTTTCACATTCTACATTTAACATTTATTCTTCCAGGCACGCGGCCGCTTTTGCCAGCCTATTTTCTCGGCGATGGATACGATCAGGTCCTCGAGATATTTTCGATTTGCACTGAAGAGGATTACACAAAACGACCAAGTGCAAAAGGTGTCGTGACTTTCTTCAAAAAAGCAGTTTACCCCCAGAAGAAGAAAAATTAGTGCCTTATATTTAAGGAATTAACATAAATGCGGAGAGACTTCTATTTCCATACTCGTAGCTTTAAAGATAGATCGCTATGACAATTAGAATAAGAAATATGACTGAGACGAGGCAGGCCAGTTTGATTTTTCTCTGCAATGAAGAAAGAAAATTCTATTTAAGAACACGATTAGGTAAGAGTAGACATTTTTATTTGGGTTTCATGCAAACCTTTCGGAGCTTTCTGCTCTTTCTCTTTGCACTTTTGAGATCTTGGCCTCCGGTGTCGATGTTGTCCATTGTTTTTCCGGCGAAATATTCCACACTGTTTATTTGCTCGCCCTTGAATTGGAATATGTATTTTTATATTCGTGTTTGTATAAACTTTTTACGAACTTTTGATACTAGATTATTACTTGTTCTTGGATCAGGAAGGCCACGTCGAGAAACATGTCTCTGATTTCGGTTATCGATTTCTCTAGTTTTTTCACTTCTTTGTGTCTCGTTTGAATATCTGACAATTGTTGTTTCGTTATTCGAATGTCTGCTAAAATCTGAAAATTGGAAATTCAGTGAGTTTATTTATTTCCAATAACAGAAGAGTGATGGATATTATTTTTAATCTCACATTATCTACAAAGAGACTCGTTTCTTCAGCGTCGATCATTTCTTCAAACTCCTCACTTGTGATTTGCCTCCTGACTAGAGAGAAAGAATAAATTTTCTATTTCTTTTTTTAGATTTATTTTTTGCGCGACTTACTTAAGAGTCTTTGCTGTTGCAACAAGGATGTACATTTGTCGTGGTATCTTAATAAAGATTCGTTGTAATCTTGAATAGTTTCTGAATAGAGTTTTAGCATCGTAGTGTATTGTAAAATTTTTACTCGCTCGTGTGCTGGACCTTCTGATGCACTTTCGATTGTCAGGTCGTCGATTTTTGTTGTCTGCTTTCCCATTTCTAAAATATAATCAATTATTTCTTACACTTAGATTATTAAGTTAATAGATTAATTATTAATCAGATTAGATTAAAGTTTTCTGAAGATATTCAATTTCCAAATAAGTTTTTGAGCTTAATTTTGTTAATATACAGTCAGTAAATACTTTAAACTATTGAATTAGAAACTATTACACTCTAAACGTATTTAATCTTCAATTTTTTAATTAAAACTGCTTTTAAATTCAAAACTTTCTCATTAGAAAATACTGAGAGAAAAAATTTAGAAAATGTTAGAATGAATATTCATATTTTCCCTCGTAAAACAGTTCAAAATACATATTTAACATTTTGTCCTTCGACCATTAATTAAACCGCCTTAATTCACTAATTAAAAGATATTTACAGTACTCAGTAATGTTATATTACATTACTATCTTTATTATAATATTTTTATATTTAGTAGAAATTTCATCTTTTTTTCTGACTAGAGTTCAGCCACTTCCGGTTCAATTCCGTTCCCATTGTTTACGCGCCTTCGAGTTTTTTTGTGTATCAAGGGTATCAAGTATCAACATGTGTAAATGAAAAATCGTCAATTGGAGTTTTATCATTTAAGTTCTTTAATTTCGTTTTGGATTTGATGAAAATCGAAAATGGAGCGTTTTCAGATTTTTGAGAGGTTTGGTTTGGACAATTTGAATCGAGAATGGATAGAATTAATCTGGGATGAGGAATTCCTAACCTTCCCAGATCTTCCCGAGGAATATTTTTCCTTTATCGAATTCGAGAATTTGGAAAACTTGTTGATGGAAACTTGTTCAGTAGTTAAAAATTGGATTTCAGAAGCCAGTAGTGAATTCGAAGTGAGATGGCAATCCTTGAATTCCCTTGGGATTAACATTCGGGGATTGCTAGGATTTTTAGGGCATGTTATGAAAGTTGGACAACAAACTGGAGCAGACGAAGAAGCCCGACAATCTTGTCTCCGGGCTTCCAGTTTGTATTTTATGCTCCTAGCTGTTCCAGGTAGCAATGTTTATCAAGTTTTCCATCCGAATTTGTACCAGAGGTAATTATATAAATGATAATTATTACAATTACATTTTATAAAGCCTCTAAAAAAACTTTTAAATCCAGTCAAGAGTTTAAAAATTTTTAAATTCTTTAAAATATTTAAAAATGGTTTAAAGATCTTGACATCCCATAAACAAAACCTAAAATTATGTTCGAATCCTTAAAAATCATGTACAGTTCCCTAAAATCTCCTGTAAAGATTTTGATCTCAAAATTTTTAATCCTTGAAGTCTCGTAAAAAAATCAAAAGTCATTAAAATATCTGTCAATCCCATAAAAAAATGTTAGAATATTTTTAAATCCTTAGAAATCCATTACAATCCCTTAGAATTTTTAAAAGTATTGTTAAATCTCTTGAAACCGTTTTAAAGCCCTGAAAATAATTTGAAATTTCTTTAAATCCCTCGAAATATCATTATCTATATTTCCTTAAGTCTTTCAACTTCTGTTAAAACTCCTTCAAATCTCTTAAAATACCTAAAAAAATCTTTTGCTCTACCTAGAAATTCTTTAATATTCCAAAAGATCTCTTAAACCCCCCAAAAAACTATTGAAACCTGTTGAAAGTTCGACAATATTTCCAAACACAAAAAAAAACTAATTTACAATTGGAAGTACTTGGAACTCTTAAAAATATCATATTAATTGATTAAAACTTTTTACGTTACAGTGCAATCGAAACTTTCAAACTTTCCCACCACCTGACGCCTCTACCAAAAAAACCGACACGATCGCTCGAGATCGAGGATTTATACCTCAACGACGAAGAAGGCGACGAAGTTCTCGCACATTCTGAGAAAGTCACATTAACCAAAGCTCTAAACTGTATAATGTTTGACCTCATCAAAATGCTCAAAACATTTTACTTGCGAGACAAACCTCGATCTTTAGACATTACAGTTCAGTCTCTTATCGAAAGCTCGAAACTTGAAACGAGTTGCAATCATTTTCAAACGCCCAACAAACCGAGAGACGCTTCCCTCACGTCTTTATCTTATAATGCTTATGTTGCTCTTCAAGAATTATGCAATCCCAATCACGGACCCGTTGATTTGACGATAAAATTAATTGCAAAATATGCCCTGCCTCATCTTTCTTCAACTTACACAGAACTGCCTCAGAAATCTCTGATCGTTGTTCAAGAAACGACGATCCAGTTTTTGAAGAATTTGTCAGATTCGCATGGACTTGGGGCTGAACCTGGAATTTTAACTCTTATTCAGCATCTCATGGCTAATTGTCCAGACAGACTGGAGTTCCGACAAAAACAAGCGGCGGCTGTGGCGAAATTGATAAATATCTGCAAAGAGGATCTTTTTATAAGGGCGATTGAAAATCTAGTTTTATTCTCGTTTCATAATAAGGTCGCTTGCAGGATTTTTGCCCAGGAAATTATATCGAAGTTCTTGAATGAGATCATGCAGAATCCAGATTCTGAAGAGAGGATAAAAGCTAAGAAGATTCTTGTAGCTGTAACTTTGGGGCGATGTGTCGACTCCTCGAATTTGGTATTATTTGGTTTGAAGGGGTATTTTAAATTATTTTGAGGAATTTTAAGAATTTTAAGAATGTATTAAAACTGACATTACTTCTAATTTTTTTCAGGTAAGAGGTCGAGCGATGGCGATAATCGCCAGCCTTACAGAGCCAGAAAATCCAAGCCAAGTAATAATCCACGACATCCTCGAGTCCTCCGACAGAAGCCAGCCCTTCCCACCAACTTTGGATCAGTTAAAACAATCAATTTTCGAAGACATCGATCCCCTCCCAGACTCCATCTCAATGTATTCAATCCTCAAAGATAGACTCGAAGACGAAAGAGCCGCAGTTCGTCGCAGCGCCTTGCAAATTTTCCGCAATATCATTAGCCTCTTCCCCGCAATCGTCGACGAAATCGCTCCAGAAATCGGCCTTCGCTGCCGAGATCCAGCCTTAACCGTCCGCAGTTTCGCTATTCAAGTTCTGACCCAACTTCTCCAGGAAAACCCAGAAAACTCGAACCTGATCGACTGCTGGATCCGAGCAGTCGTTCCTCAAATCTTCGACATCGAGCCCAAAGTCCAGGAAAAGGTTCTTGAGTCCCTCCAGTATTTGATTCTCAATGAAATCAAACCCGCTTCCAACAGTAAACATACCGAGAGATCCAAAGAATCCTTACCCTGGATTATTCTTGATAAACTGACCAAGGAGAAGATGAGAAAGCACCTCTCGAAAGCCTGCGAACTCTGGAAGAAGTCTGAAGTCCTCAGCAGATCCTTGATCTCCAAGGTCGAAACTCATATCGACGCCGAGAACAATATTCCAGCCTGGGTCCTTCTAGCCGCTTTCTCAGAAACTCTGCAGCTTCCTCTGATGGACAGACACTTCTCTGATTACAAATCTCTCCTCCAGGGGAAGGATTTCTGCGCGAGACTGAAGCTCGAGGTTCTGAGGAACTCCTGGCCTTCTATGAACCGCGACTTCCTTCAGCAGCTTTGCTCGGACCTCATCAAGTCTCTCAGCAAGTTCGAAGTGAACCTGGTGCTGATCAGCATCTGCTTCGACATCTTTTCCGGAGTCGCGAAGGAGTTGGAGGAAGAGTCGGAGGGGAAGATGAGGGAGTTGATGAGGTTGTGTGAGATCCAGATCGAGAAGATTTTTGAGATCGACAAGGAAGAGGCGCTCGAGGCTGGACCAGTTTATATTAAAGCGATGTGCACCCTGGGCCACGCGGCTTTTCTCTGCACTGCCAAGACTTCTTCTTCGACTCTGCGAACTCTCCAGGGTCTTCTCTTACAATGGGAGAACATTCCGGAGCTTCTGCAGTCCAGGAAGGAAATGCAGGCATCGGCGATTATTTTGCTGGGTCAGCTGGCGATGAGAGACAGAGAAATTGCTGAAGAGACGATGCCGATTTTTGGGAAGCTGATGTCAGTTAATTATCAACGGGATGATCTTAATGTTGAAAATGCAGTTATTACAGGTCTTTATCTCTATATATCTATCTCCGTTCTGTTGGTTTAATTTTGCCTCAATTTTTAATACCTTTTTTAATTATAATAGATGCTGCGACGACTGAAGCTGAGTCGGCGAATAAAGTCAACTCTGCGAAGACGTTGGCAGACCTTTGCGTGAGATTCACTGCTCTGGTTGAATGCTATCTCCCGAATATGTGTGTCAGTATGAAGGATCCAAATCCACTCGTGAGGGAAGTGATAGTCGTGATTTTCATCCAGTTGCTGCTCGAGGATTATATAAAAGTCAAGGGACCCTTTTTCTTCCACATTTTGACGATGTTGACAGACGAGGACGAAACTATCCGGGAATTGACTATTTTTCTCATCAAGGAACGACTCCTAGCTAAGAATAAAACTCTCGTTTC
This sequence comes from Synergus laeviventris, assembly GCA_032275145.1. NCBI lineage: Eukaryota > Metazoa > Arthropoda > Insecta > Hymenoptera > Cynipidae > Synergus > Synergus laeviventris. The sequence goes on from JAUESI010000001.1 coordinate 3,428,778, forward strand.
GCAACAGTTCCTGAAGAGTATTTTTCACTATAACGATTGTCAGTCGTTTAATAAATTCTCGGTTCAGACGATGCGAGAGGGGGAGAAGAAGGCGCTGACCTTGCCTGGAAGGGCGAATGAAGCTAAGAGGAGAATTATTTACGATTTTATGCTGGAGCATCTGGACCCTCCGGGAAAATTGAAACTGATTTGCAGAATGACGAGTGAAATTCTTGGTGGTGTTTGTAATAAGAGTATCACTTTGAAATGTGAAGAGGAAGCGTCGATATTAAGAGATGTTTTGTATATTTTGTCGAGTGAGCATTTACAGGCTTCGCTTTGCAAGCAAACGGAAGATGACGGACAGGAGGAAATGGGAAATGTTCCGAGTACTCCGAGCAATAATGCGATTAATGTGATTGTTGAGGGGATTAAGAAACATCGGTTGGAAGTTTTGCTGCCGGTTGTTTTGAAACTAAAGTTCAAACTGGCGGAAGTAAAGTCGCCGCTTATAGTCGAGGTTTCCAAATTTTTTGTGAAGATGGTCTCGGATTATAATAAGGAACAGCTTTCTGCGCTTTTTAATGAGTATCCGGATTTGGAGAAAGATATCGAGTTGGATACGAGGTGGGTTTCAGTAAAATATTAATGATTTGGATAATACGAGTAATACATTTTTAAAAATTTTAAGAAAATTGACAAAATTTCGGGAAAATATAAAAGTAAATATACTCTTTATAAAAGCCAGAGTTTTTCAGAATTTTGAACGACTCTTGGACCAGATTGTCAGGAATACCCAACGGGTTTAGAAAAATCAAGAAAAACTAAAATCTATTTTGTTCAAATGTTGCTAATTCGATTATTGAACCTGCTCTAATTTTCTTTCCTTTTATGTTGCAGAAAATATGGAAAAAGGGCTCACAACGACGAGGAATCCGAAATGGAAGAACTTCCATTTTTATTAGAAGACGAGAGGATATCTATGAATTACAAAAACGTCCTAAATCGAACTCCCAAGATAGTTTTGAGGAGACTTTCCACCTTAATGTATTCTGAAGGAGTAAAGTCTTTAAGTCCTCCAAGAACTAGTGCCGAATTTTCACGTCCTGGGACTCCCAGAAGTTCAAATTCCTCGAGATGCTTGAGTCCAAGACGGCTCGACTCTCCCGAACCTGGACCAAGTTGCAGTACACCAAGAAAATTATAAATAATAATTCTTGTAAGTATTTTTGAATTCTCTCCTCACCTGTTAATTTGCTCTGAATTCGTTTAGCCGTTTGCGAAATGGTGAAGATTCTGTTCTCCAGTTCCGTTTGAATGCCTAGAAGATATTTTTTAAACGGAAAAAAAACTAGTTTTAAATTTTCAGTCAATTTTCGCAATAATTCTACTTACCTTTATCCGTGTGGGTCAGAACATTATTTTGCATTTCTTTCACCTTTGCAATATTCTCAATGAGCAGTTGAATTAAGTTCCGAATTTCTTCTGCCTGGAATTATAATTTAGGATGTCCAAGATATTAAAATTTTTGAAATTTCTAAGATATTAAAGATTTCCAAAGTGTGCAGAATTTCTAGTAAATCTCACAATTCCCTATGTTTTGAAAATATTAGAAATCTCTGTAAACTTGTAAATTTCCAAAAAATCTCTCAAATCTTTTAAAAAATCATATATACCCACATCTTCGAGAACTTGATTAAGTTTCTTGTCCTGTCGAATTTGAATGTGCACATCTTGTAAAAAAGAGTTGCTTCTCTGAAGAAAAGAATCTCTCCTCTGTTTCTAAATGAATGAAAAAATCGACTTTTAGCCATTCTTTTAATTTATAAAATCTTACCAAATAAAATATATCTTCAATTAAAATACAAACAGCAAACAAGTCAGGCATTCGATCGCGAATCATTCTCGAGAGGCAACAAACTGAAGGTGATATCTAGACGCCCAGCATGTCTCTATCTTGTTATCACACTTATCAGTTCGCAGGTGACGCTTGATAATTTTTATCAGTTTCGTCATCGACCTTAAAGCTGCATTTTAGCCTCCGTTTTCATTACAGAATGCAAAGTTGTTCACAAGACACACTTCTTCTGACACACTTCCCAACTCACAGGATGAAAAATGACTTGCATATTAAATAGAAAAGAAAATGCAAACGATGAATACAAAGTGCAAACTCTTAGAAAAAAATTCTTTTTTTGTACCTTGCAAAGATGAGATCTGTAATTAATAATAGTAAATGAGGAAACATCTCATTGAATCTTGGACATTCTTAAACATCGGGAAATCTTGAATATATCGGACCTGTAATTAATAACGGTAGATGAGAATAAAAACTCATTTATTTCTAGAGGTCAGAATAAATAACGGTATAAATTTTCATTGTTTTCTACAATGTACATATTTTATATCTACCATATATGTTGTATAATTATATATTTATATATAACTTTGTAACGATAACAGATTTTGTAGATTAGAAATATTAGGAAGACTCACAAAATACTTGAGTTGCTACTTAAAATTATTTTCGTAATTAGGAAACTATTATTCATAAATGAATTTTTAATCTAGGACGATTTTATTTTCACTTTCAATCACAATTTTGTTATTATCCTCTTTCTAAATTCAAAGACGT
>JAUESI010000001.1:3516191-3541571 GCA_032275145.1 Synergus laeviventris
AAATTTTTTGAAATATTTAAAATTGATTACAAATCTTCAAAATCTCCGAAAATTCCTCAATATCTATAAATATTTCTTGAAATACTATAAAATATTTTGAGATCTCTTTGCACAACTAATTATAGTAAAAGGGCAGTTGCGAGTCGTTTTCCCCTCGTCCTTGTTTTTCTCCTTCTGCAAACAAGACGTTAATGGGGAAGTCTCTGAGAAGGTTTCGCTATTTCCACGCTTCTTGAGCATGCTTGCTAGGGTCCTAACGTTGGAAAGGATGTGCGTACACTGAGGGAAAAAAGTCCCGGAGCAGGTTTTTGTTTCGAGTTCAGCGAGCACATCCATTCGAATCCCTATACGGCTGGGACTCTGGAAGCACAGTGAAAAGAAAAGAGTCACCCTTCATGGCGCCTGGACTCCTTGCAACAACCACTCTTTATAGGATGATGAAACTTTGTCCTTCAAACTATCATTTTCAAAAATATTTTCTCTCATTCTCTAAATTTCATAATAGCCCTTTTTTTAACAATAAACCAAAAACCTACACATCTCTTGAAATTTTAAATAATTTCAAGGAATTTCGGGGATTTCCGGAGATTTTAATGAATTTCCGTGATTTTAAAAGATTTCAAAAAGTTTAAAAAAAATTCGAAGAGATTTTTAAGAATTTCGGGAAATTTAGCAAGAGTTAACAAATTTTCAAGGGATTTAAAACGATTTCAGAAGAATTCGAAAGATTTCGAGTGATCTCAACGGATTTCAAAGGATTTTTAAGGATTTCCAAGAATATTAAGAGATATAAAACTAATTATAGTCTTTTGAAATCATAAGAAATATAAATTAAAATTTTTGAAAATCCCTAAAAATCACATGAAATCTGTTCAATCGCTGAAAGTCTCTTCAAGTCTTCTGAAATCCCCGAAAATCCTTAAAATCTCAAAAAAGCCTTTGAAATCCCTGACAATCCCCCAAAAAGAATTCCTTTTCAAAGATTTCAAGTGATATCCAAATATTTCCTCGTACTTTCAAAAGATTTCTATCAATTTTCAAAATTTTTAGGTATTTTTAAAAATACCAAAGAATATTCAATATCTTCTTAAGAATTCATATGATGTCAGATATTTGCCAAGTAAAACGACGAATTCGAACTTTGAGATTTTCGATCTTGAATCTCGGCTCCATATCGGGGGAAGTGACTTCTTTTGCCTTCTCCCAGGTGAGGATTTGCCTGGAGGGGAGTACGTGGTTTCGTTCTGAGATGCGCTAGATGGGAACGGGGCTAGTTTATAAATAGAAAGAAAATGCTGGTGTATTACACAGGCACGTAATACCTGGTGCGATTATTATTGTTGGCGCCACGATCTTAAGAAGTATCCTGTCGAGTACGTTGGCTAATGGAGGCCTGCTTATAAATGGGAAGTTAATGTCTGCAATGCACTAACTACACTCTCGGCCCTCTTCTTCCTCTTTCCTAATTCCTCTTTTTATTTCTACCCCCCCTCCCCCCTTTACACCCTTTTGATATTTTCTTTTTCTCCTTCCACTCTTTATCTCTCTCTATCCTCCCTCTTTTTATTTCCCATCTATCCTCTTCTCTCCTTCCTTCATCATTCCTACTCTCCACCCATTCCCTTCATGCTTCCTCTTTGCCCTTCCCTGTTTATCTCTACCCTTTCCATCTCTACTCCTCTCCTTTTAATAATTACACTTTCTCATTCCCTTTCTTATGTCTTTCCCTCCCCTTACCTCTCATTCTCCTTTGGTATTCCATCTTTACCATTACCTTTTTATCTTTTACTCCCCCCCACCCTCTATCGCACTCCCTATACTCCCTTTTCACTTTTATATTTCTGCCCTCTCATTCACCCCTTTCTATCTTTTGGCTTTACCAGCTTTCCTTTCCCCCTCGTCATATGTCCCCTGGCCCCCTCAACCCTTTGTATTCACATTAACTTTTACCTTTATCTCCCCCCTCCCATACACCAACCTCTTTAGTCTTAACTCTTTGTCCTTCCCTTCTTATCTATACCCCTACGTCTTTTAAAGTTTCCCAAGGGTTCTCCTTTAGCCATCATTCTTTGTTCATCTCTCTTTATCTCTACTCCTTTCTCCTTCCACCTTTTATCACTCCCCTCTTCCCCTACTACTCCACTTTAATGTTTCCTCTCTGTCCTTACTTCTTTATCTCTTACCACCTCACCTTCCCCACCCCCCTCTTCATACCTTTCATATTTATATCTCTCTCCTCTCACACCCCTTTTCCTTTAGTCTTTCATATATACCCCTCTGACCTTTCCTTTTCATCTCGCTGTTTCTCCCCTCTTACACCCCTTTCCTTTTAGTATTTCCTCTTAGCCCTTCCCTCTTATATCCCCTCCTACCCTTCTAATATTTCCTATTTATCACTCCCACCCCCTTCTCCTTTGCCTTCCCTTTTTAACTCTACCCCTTCCATATTTCACCCTTCTCTTTAGATATTTCCTTTTTCCCTTACACTTTTTATCCCCTATCATCCCTCTTTTTATCACCTCCATTCCTCATCCCTCGTTTCCACTTGCCCTTTTGTCTTTCCTCTATCTCTCCCAATCCCCACCCATTCCTCTTTAGTCTTTCGTTTCTGCCCATCCATATCCCCCTTCTTCCTATTGAGATTTCCACTTTCTCCTTTCCGTTTTTATCACTCACCTATTTGAGAGGGGCAGAGTGCCCCTCCTCTGTTATATTTATATCCCTCCCCTCTGATTCACCCCTTTCTCTCTATTCGTAGTGCCAGTTTTCCTTTCCCTCTTTCAATATTTTCCCATTCCCTCCCGCCGATCCCATTTGATCTTTCATACTTGCATCTTTCTCTATACCCTCCTCTTGAGCCCCCTCTGACCCTTCGATCTTTCCCACTCATTCTCACATTCTTTCTCATTTCGACCTCTTTTCTCCTCTATGCCCATTCGTCTGTATCTCTCACCTCTTCCCATATTGCCCAATCCATCACCCATTTCCCCCTGCTCCTCTGTCCAGCTCCCCCCTCTCCTCTCTCTCCATATTTCTTCATCCACTCTATACCTTATCCTTCTCTCCCTTGTTAATCCTCTTTCTCTTATCATATTTATCTCTACTCCGTTACCTTCTCCTTTCCTCTTTATTTCTCTCCCCTTTACTAATATCCTCCTTCCCCCTTGCCCTTTAGTAATACTTCACTGTCCTTTACTCTTTACCTATTACCACTTGACCTTTGTCCCTCCCTTTTTATCTCCACCCCTTCTATCCCCTCCTACCCTTTTAATATTTCCTATTTGTCTCTCCCAATGGAAGGTTTAGAGGTAAAAATAGAAGGCAAAGGAGAAAGAAGAAATGGAAATGGGGTAGGAGAGACAAATAGGAAATATTAAAAAGGGAAGAAGGGAACAATAGGGGTTAAAGTAATGAAGATAAAGAAGGAAGGGCAAAGAGGAAAGACTAAATGGAAAAGAGTGTAGGAGGGGAGAAACAGAGTGATGAAGAGGAAAGGACAGAGGGAAATTGATCTTTCTCTCCTCCGAGTAGAGAGGGAAAGGAGTAGATATAAAGAGAAAAGGGTAAATATGAAAGATTAAAGAGAAAGGGGTGTGACGGGAGAGAGATATAAATATGAAAAGAGGGTAGAGAGTGTCGGGGAAGGTGGTAAGAGATAAAGAGGAAAGGACAAGGTATGGCAGTAGAGGAGGAGATGGGCCGGGTTGTACAGACCAACAAAGGAAAATGGGTGATAGAGTAGGAAAGATATTTATCTCTACTCCCTTCTTTCCACTTTATTTCCTTTCCCCAAATATCCTCCCTCACCCAAACTCCGTTAGTCTTATATCCCTCTGCCCTGTCCTCTTTATCTATCCTCCTCTTCTCTTTCGGCTTTTGGTCTTTCCTCTTTGCTCTTTCAACCTTCATCTTCCCCTTCCCCTCTTACTCTTTTAATGTTATCTCTTTATTTCCTCTTTATTTATACCCATTTCCCCTCTCTTCCCCTCCGACCCCTTATTCTCCTTTCAGTCTTACCAGTTTCCCCTGTCCCCCTTATCATCTTTCTCGTTTCTCGTGGAGTTCAGGATCGCGAAATCACCGAGAGGAGAGACAAGATTAACGGGCGTCGCCACGGAAATTCCTGACAAGGACTCCTCCTTCGTATAATACGACGATTATTCCTTATTCCTGCCTCACTATCATCAGCTTTCAACTACTAGCTCGTGAGAACGTCGTTATTGCGCCGAGAATAGAAACGGAGTCGTTGCACCGGAGAACAAGAACTTGGGACACCGTAAGGAGTCTCTTTTTTTTTGTTTGTTTGTTTTTTTCGTTTCTTCCACGTCTCGATTTTCTTCTTTCTTCCTTTATTCGCCTCTCCTTTCTATTTACTCTCGTTTGAATTGAATCTCGTGAGCAGCATGCTCCCTCTTCTCTTCTCCTTCTTCTTCGTCCAGCAGAGGTGTTTTTCGTCTTTGTTACCGAGAATATCGTGCAGGTTCCAGTCATTTTAACGAAATCGGTAAAGTTGAAAGAAATGGAATTGCATCACGACGGGATTCTGCGGGGAAAAAAGTGTAAGAGAGATGAGAGCGATGAGCCAAAGTTAGGTGCAAATGATGAGAATTGAGAACGTGGATGAAGAGAATTATAAATCTTTTTTTTTTTAAACTGTTATAACTTAAATCTAGGGCCCAAATAGAAACTTAAGAAATTAAAGGGCTAAAAAATAGGACACGAACAGAGATTCACAAAAATGAGGCCCAATATATTAGCCTCAAATATATTGGCCTGAAAATATTAGACACATAACAGGATCCAAAATAAGGGCCCAATATATCAATCTAAAAATATAGAATAAGAAAGGCCCAAAATAAGGAAAATAAAAACGTCTAAAATATATAAGGCATATATAGGACCCAAAATAAATGGCTCAAAATATAGAACCTCAAAGATCCAAAATAGAAAATAAAAAAAAGGGGCCTAGAAAAATAGGTTAAAATCATACCTATATGGGACCCAAAATTAGGAATAGAGTACAAGGCTTATTTATGTACCCACAAAGAATGCCAAAAATACAAGATCCAAAAAATGTAAGGCCCATAATAAATAAGGCTCACAAAATATAGGATGTATAATATAATATAAACCAGTTGTAGGATCAAAATGTGACTAAAAATATAAGACCCAAGATAAAAATTACCTCAATGGTATAAGACCCAAAATTTTGGACACAACTTTAGGCTGAAATATTAGTTTCCAGAGTAAGACTTACATATAGGATTTAAAAAGGAATATTTTTAAATACCTTGATAATTTTGAAAATCCTCTTAGATTCTCAAAAATCATTTAGAAGTCTTTAAAATCCTTAAAAGTCTTGTGAAATTCCTGCAAAACCGTTGACATATTTAGAAATCCCTTAAAATCTGATGAAAATCCTTTGAAATACCTACAAATCTGGTGGATTTATAAAATTTATTTTGAGATCTCTTAAAGATTTTCAAAATTATTCGAAATCCATTTACGTTTTTTTAGATATTTTGAAAATCCCTTGAATTCTTTGTAAAACTTTAAAAAACTCTCCTGAAATTCCGGGATATCCTTCCACATTTTTATAAAAAACTTGAAATCTCTTGAAATCTGCGAACATCATTAAAAATCTTAAAAATCCATTGAAATAATTTTAAATTTCTGAAAACCCCTTGAAATCTCAAAAAATCCTTACATATAATTTTCACCCCTTGAAAAACTCATGAGACACTTTAAAGCCTCTTTAAAAATCATTGAGATAAAAAATATAAAGAATACTTAGACGACCAAAAACAAGGATTAGAAATACCTGAAAATTGGATCCAATACCCTCTCTTTTATATCTAGTCCAGTGTAATAAAAAATGGTGTAAGAATCACTAATGGTTCTTGCACCGTCTAAGAATCAAAGCGTGCCTGGAGTACGTAAACAGGCAGGTTCAATGGACCCTCTCGACCCTCAATAACCTATCCGGTCATCCATCCATCTATCTGTATGATGCAATCACTTCTGGTCAACTTTAAAAGACTTCCAAGTCATTGTTTTTTATTAAATAAGATGTATCTTTTTTTTTTATTCAAATCTGACATAATAATTCTTTAGAATTATAATATCTTCTATCAAGCTTTATTAAAAGATAACGGATCATGTAATTGATAAAAAAATTACATATATGTCAAGTATAGTGGAGAGTGCTTTAATTATAATTATTATATATGAACGACTATTTCTATATGAATAATTATTTGTAATAATCGCTTCTTATACACGATGATAAAATCCTATTCGATCTTAACGAGGACCTTGACCGAGAATAACGGTAAAGAAGTCATTACAAGATCGTCGATAATGTGGTTTTGCACGAGTGTCTAGCAGTTATTTTCACCTTTTTTTTCCTTCTCTTCTCTTCAGTATTTTTATTTTTATTTTTATTTGTTTTTTTGACCTGTTATGTCTAGGTTTAGATTTGTGTCGCGATTTTGATAAGATAAGGTGATTTAAGCGGCGTGAGTAATTTTGATCAATGAAGATATGAAGATCTTGGTTTGTCTATTTTTAGAGACTAGATTATCAGTCGATTTTATCGAAAACCAGTTTACAGACCAATTTTTTCGATTGAGAAGTTTTGATCGAGAGAGCGATTGTTAACATTTTATTCTTTATTATAATTGAAATCAGTTTTTTAAAAATACATGGGCTTAATACAGTATTTCGATTTTTTTGGTTTCAGTATCCAACAACGAGAATTTCTCAGGATACCTCCGAGGAAAAAGAATTTCAAACCCTTGTATGTGGAGACCTGCCCCCCGGTGCTGGAAATCTTTCATCCGGAGCTGTAGATCTTCTCAAGAGACTTTTGAATCCGATTCCTAGAATGAGATTAAAATCAGTTTTAGGTCTTCAAAGAATTGCTTTTTACATGGGACACAATGTTCAAAGTTATACGTTGAAGGAGGTAAATTAAATTTATATGTATTGTCATTAGCTATTTAATCCTAAAATATCGAAAACATCTTCAAATTTTCATTCTATAAAGAAGAAAATTTATACTTTGCTTTCAGAAATCTCCATTTGAACTTTTGGGAAGAAAAGTTGGCCAACCAACACGAGCAGTGATGGGAGAGAAAGAATTTTACGATTTTGACTCTTTCCTTGCTGGAAGCACAAATCGTACTTGGTCGAATTCACTAGGAAGTGGCTTATAGAAAGTGCATATAAAAATATATTATAAACTTTTTAAAAAGACATTGAAGATCTTCTTATAAAAGATTGTCAATATTTTTATCCGTCCATAGTTGTTTTTCAGGCTTATTGTTAGTAATATTTACACAGCCAAACTTCCACGCTAGATGAATTTTATATAATTTACGAACTCAGGAAAAAATGTGATTTTTAGTCTGAATGTTTTTTGTAAATATAAATGACTGAAAAATTATTTGAAAGATTCCTCGTTTTCTCCCCCCCCCCTTCCCCCAAAGGATTATATAAGAAATCAAGAATTCATGAGTTCAAATATCAGTTTACAAAAGTTTTAATTTTTTTAAGAATAGTTAACAGTATCTTGTTTGTTACAGTATTTCATTAATAATACAATAAATTGCGATAATCGTACGTATAAACTAATAACAAAAAAGACAATGGTTTCGAATTGAAAAAAGCAGTGTTTCTGGAAATCACACAATTATCTTCCTAATTCAGAAATACACATCAGAAAAATATAAATACCAGTCAGAAAGGCCTTTTTTTCTATTTCACGCCAGTTTTTGCTTTCCGGTCGGTTTTTATTTTCTGCTGAGATGCATCTGCAAAAGTTTTCGAGAATGCTCAGCGATTCTTTTTCTCCTGCTTCCTCGTGAAACCCTTTTCATTGCAGCCCCTCGAATTCGAGGAGCAATTTGCAGAATTAGCAGTATATACAATATTATTCTTGCTTCCTAAATGGGCCTCGCGGTCGCTTTTTATATTTACATAATACAATACTTCAGTTGCAGACTGCACTTGCCTATAAAAAATTTCCTCTTTCCGTTGACAAAAAATTGGATTTAATTTAAAAAACAAAATTATGTCCTTTAAAATTCAGACGTTCAATAAAATATCACAGAAAGTAGTTTCTTTATCAAAAATGAATTTATTTCTTTTCATACAATTTTTATATTTAATTCATTATATTTTATTGAAGTTGGAAACTTTTTTATAGACAAGTTAATCTAATTGCTTTGTCATTTAATTCTTTGCAATCTGGAACCCGGAATTCGGTAATTTGTCCAGAGTTGCATTTTTTCAGGACTTTGTCTACATCTTGAAGAGCTTTTTCTATCTAATTCTTAAGCTCTTCGAATCAACTTCGCTTATTTACAAGCACAGAACACTCAATTTTCGAGGAGCTTAACAATGAGGTACTGTAAAAGCCGACGATCATTTATTGAAATTGTTTCTATACCCCGTTTCATTGTAAAAAGAAGTTTAAATATAAAAACAAAAATTCTTTCTAGACTATTCAACTCTTTTCAGAGAAATACTTATTTTATTCCTTTTTTTTATTATTAGAGAAACGTCTAGTCGACTTTTCTGTTTGAAATATCACAACAAAGAATCGAAATTTTTATTTTTCAAACATTCTCAAAAGTTTCAACTATTTTGAGTCTGTTACCAGTTTTTAGATTTTACGAGTTTTTAGTTTTTACGACTTTTTAGTTATTACGAGTTTATAGTTTATACCAGTTTTTGGCTTTTTTCAGTTTTGAGTTTACATTAGGAGTTTTTATCTTTATTTCTAGGTTTGAGGTTCCGATTGTCGTTTTCTGGATATTGTTAGAAATTTGACCTACTGTAGAGGATCTAAAACAAATAACAAATGCAGAAACGATCCGCCTGAAAAGTCATTATTGCAGACGCAATACGGATTTATTTACTCGAAATAATCGAGCTATTATTTCTCGTATTATACTTGCAATTCGACAATTAGATTTTGAGATATATTCAGAATCTACTTGCAGAATCTTAGTATCAATCAATTGGTTAAAATATCGACACATATCGTAACTTTTTTGCGCCTTCTTAGATTACAACTACTGTCCACTGTTACTGACTTATCTTTCTACCACTACCGCTATTTTATCTACTGCTAAAAGTAATATGATACAAGCAGAATCGTTCTTATATTCAGTGAACGATTCGGCATTTGTTTTCGTAATCTCACTACACCTTGATTTTTTTAAATTGTCTTAGGAATTCTCGTAACTTTTGCTGTCAGCCAAGTGAATCAAAAATGGATAATTAATGAGAGATTGGATTTTTATCTAATCAGATTGCACTCTATTCTTTTTAGAGTCTCGAGATATGTCGTGGAAGTTTATAATTCGTTTTCGTCATTTTCAGCTCGAGTTTTAATTTGAAATGAATGTCAAGAGTATTAATAAATATATTAAAGAATTTCTAAACAGGTAAACACAAAGATGATGGAAAGTAATAATTTCGTGTAGTTTTGAGTGAGATTTTAAATGATTAGATCGATTTTAAGAGTATTCAAACAATTTAAAAGGATCCTCAAAGATTTTATGAGATGTAAAACTATTTCCTGAGGTTCCAAATGAAGCGAAAACATTTTAATTAATATTAAGGATTTTTAGAGGACTCAAAATATAAATTTTCTACTTTTCCCGCTTCTCAAACGAAGAGGATCTCGTCCCTTGAAATTTCATTCCATTTTTTCTACACTCAATACAATATACAATTACAATTTTATAATTTGTACCGAATTTTAGTTCGAGTTACGAGTCTGAACAGCATACTTCTATTGAACGTTAAAACTCGAAAGTCAGTGGATAAAATTGAAGCTAGAGAATAGAAAATAAGAATGGGTAATTCTCGAATTACAATGATAAAAAAATTCTGAGATTGTTTCGATTCGTCATATTTTACCTTCATTTTCGAGACTCGACACAAGAGTCGCGACAAAAACTCTCCAACAATAAGGTTTCTTCATTTGTACACAAAATACCAATTTTCTGTGCTGGAAAATGCACATACTGCTTGTACGCCGCGATATAATAACATATATTATACGTGTAATATAGCCAAGTGTGTATTTATAATATTTATAATTTATATTTATATATATTTATATTTATATGGTGTATCATTCACGTTAGGGCGTCATACCTAAAATTGGTATTTATATGTATAATATTCACCGTTTATGCGGTATACCGATATCGTAGCGTTCAGCGACTTCCATTGCACAGCTCGCAATTTGATATTTATAATATTTACAAAAATTCATTTCATTAAAGCCACTCATCAGTTTCACGAGTTGCTTTTTTTGTTCAACGCTCGAGAACGATCCTTGCGAGAGTTTCCTATGCCATACATCGTTGTTATTTGATTTACGTATACTTAGACACAGAAAAAAAATCTTTCCTAGAAAACTCTAAAGTCTTCCCACCAAGATTTTTTTTACAGAAAAGCAGAGAATTTAGATGAAATTCGAAAAGTTTCACTAACGCGAAGATCGTTTCTTTTTCTTTTTGCTCACAAAATCTAGAGTATTGCATTCGGAATATTTGAAAACATTTACTTAGCTTCGATACGTATTTTATTTTAATTTATCATTTATAATACATACATGCTAAGGCGTTTCAAAGTAGCTCGCCGACCAGCTCGCACCATCAATTCCCAAAAATCTGACATTCATTCTAAATATCAAAATTTTGGCAATTCATTTTCGTTCCTACTTTTGATTCACAAGAGAAGGACCAGATTTCTATTCAGATAAAAAATTTTCCGATAAAAGTTCGTATCTAGAAGTGTGAAATTTTGAGCTTGTAGAGCTAAAAAGCGAGGGGATTTAATTTTTTTTTGTTCTGATTGCTTTTTATTTGCTCTTATTAGACTAAATACGAATAAAAAAGTTTGGTTCTTCTTTTGTTGGACTCGAGTAGTCTTTTCGGCTACTTGGCGGCTTTCTAAATTTGGAAACTACCTCTAATTGGCTCTTCGAGAATCAGCCAGTTTAATAATCGAACAATAACTACTTTAGGTTTAACTAACTATATAAAATTAAATTACAAACATACAAACGATATAAAACGAGGAACGGAGTAAAATTATCCTTAGGAAACATGAGGTTGAAAGGATTAGAAGAATTTCTATCAAATCTTTGAAATTACGAATTAGAAAAATGAAATTAGAACCGCCAGGTAAGGTCGATAAGCTACATTGGAGGCAAAGCGGTGTTAACGCGTAAGGGTGCGTTCACTCGCCAGCTTGCTTTCTACGTCAAATAAGTTACATCGTTACGAACAGAAAAAAGTACGACAGAGGTATAAAAGTTGAGATTGCAAGTCTTGGGTTCCTGCGGTTTCGTCTTCCCTCAACTATTTGGCAGGCAAATTATTTACGGTCAATGACAAATTATTTTGCGGATAAAATTGGAAAGTATTCTGAGCGCAAGGAAGTAGATTTTGAATAGTGAGTGAGAGGAAGAGAAAGAGCAGAATTCGCCGAAAGTAGGTGTGAACGACCCTTAAAAAATATCGCCGAGTGGTGAGCCAAGATTCCCTCGAGGCTAACCACCCTATCACAATCGAGCTGCCACTGACATTCTTCGTCGTCGTGTTCAGCGCTAACGAAGCGTCGCAGCATAGTCAGAAGATCGTAGCTTTCTGATCGCGTGAGAGGCGACCTGAGAAGCAACGACTTCGATTCACTAGATCCCGAGACCGAGACCAACGCACTGCACCAGCACCGATAACCGCACTAAAATCTAGCACCTCTACACATTTCAATTGTCATGGCCTATGGAACCTGGAACAGATTGGAAAAGGAAAAGAACGTTAGAAACCTTAAATTCAAAAGACGCCGTGGCTTGAATCAATCAGACTAGAAAATTAAATCACCTCGTCAGATGTCGACTTTCTTCGTGAACTGCCATTTCCGAACTCTTGAACTCGTTCAATTCCTTCCTGATGGCGGCTTTGTCTTTCGGAGTCAAACGAGTCCATGGCTTGTCAGCTTTTCTGTCATAATCCTGTGCCTGCGTCACCTCGATATAGTCATTGAACCTGATGATCTAAAATGAGAAAAATTTGAATTTGTTATCTTTTCATTCTGTATATTTTGTCGTTTTAGAAATAGGAAAGTGTATATAGAGCATAGACGAAACGTAAATTTCATGTTTCCTGTTTTATAAAAAAAAAAATACCTTCTTCTCCTTAAGTTCATCCACTGTTGGTCGGAAGCTCAACTTTCTCAAAAGATATCGCTTCTTTTCTTCCTTCTGTTTCTTTTCTTCCGCCGGACTTTGCTCTGCGAATAATAATAATATTTATCAGTCGTGAAAGAATATTCCTCTCTACTAAAAAAAATTGTTTGAAAAAGGGAATTAAGTTAAAAATAGAGTGCAGACTTTATATCGACATTCGTAATTATTCAAAAAGACCTTACTTTTCAGAATATTTCTTTCTTCCAGCTCTTCTTGCGTCGGTCGCATGCTCAGTCGCCTGAAAAAATCCAGTGATTACAAAATCTACTCTCGAATTAATTTGAATTCGATTTTTTGAAAGATCGCTGTCCACAGAATTGATCCAAAGATCGATTATTATAAGGTTCTCAAATCGGAATTAGAAGTACAAACCTGATGAGCTTCGCACCAATGGCTTCCTTCGTTTCCTGTCTTTCATTGTCCGACTGGATCTGAAGGATATTCCGGTTGATGAGTTCTTGACGGTCTGGCCTGAGGGCAAGTTTCAACGAGAGAGACTCCTTGCGAGCGATTTTTGCTGCCAAGCGACCTGCGACAAAAAATAAAACATCATCAATCACTTCGTGACGCAATTTGACTAACTACCAAGCTTTACCCTCAACAATTGCCGAACAGCTACTGCCTCGCTGCAGAACAGGCTGTTGCTCAAACGATCTAATTGTCGCACATGCGATCGACATCGTCGATGCAGTCCAAATCGACAACATTCTATCCTCATCTCGATTATTTCACAGTTTTTTTAAAAGCCAAGGTATTTTAGAAACTTTTTAAAATCTATTTCTGCTGCCTTCTCGGTCCGAGAAGGCAAATTTAAAGGATTTCAAGAGGTTCCAAAACATTTCAGAAGATTTACAGAGATTTAATAGATTTTAAAGAATTCAAAAATGTTTTATCTTTTTAAATTACACTTGAAACCTTTAAGATTTGAGAAAGATGTAGACTTGATTCAGATTTCACTTCCAATTAATGTTGGATCACTTACAATTCTAATTATCTTAATAAGCTTTTCACGAAATCCTAGTGGATCAGATTCGCATCTTTTTTAAGAAACTTCACTCTAGATTCGACTAAAACTTGGATGAATTTGAAAGGTGATAACCAGAGGCAGATTAGAATTCATTTATCAGGTTCCAATTTGAATTCTGATCTCTTGAAATTTTGATCTCTCTGAATTTTGAACAACATCCGGTGGGATATTTCCCTAGAGGGTCTTCCCAGGAATTCTGGATGATGAATCTCTTGGAAATCTGCCTCTGAGTCAGACCGAGTACATTTTCGAGAATTGAAAAAATAATGGCGCGTACTCGGAATAAAACAAAAGTTAGGAAGACACTGAGCTTGCCAGCTATCTTCGGGGATTAATATAAACTTCAAGGTGTTTTCGTGTCATGTGTGAGTCGGCGCATCGCGAAACTCCGAATATATGTATATAGAAATAAGACTCAGAATATAATTAGTTTGGCGAAGGTTGATTTGAATTTCTTGAGCAATCTAACTGTCACAGCAGAGTGAATCATTCTCGAAGAGGTATTCGATCGACGCTCCTGGAAAATGTGAGCAACATAACTAGGAAGATAAGCGTTTGTTGAACTTTGAAGTGTTTAGAAGTCTCCCGGATCGAAGGTAAGTGATCGCTCTAGAAGGAAATGGTAACTTTCTTTTTCAGTTAGAAGAATTCAAAAGCTCAACAGGGTCTTTTGGACTCTATTTTCCTTACTGACCCTTGGGACCCAAATATCTTTCTAGTAAATACCAAATATTAATATTACAACTCTTTTAGCTCTACTGTACAGTGGACTAAAAAAATTAGTAGTTATGCATCTTCTTGAAGGCAACTTACTCGTCTCGTCGTCGTAGTCTTCTCTGTAAAGAACTTGTCCATCTCCTGAATCATCATCAGAATCCTCTCGAATAACGTAGGGCCTCGCATTCTCCTTATTCTCTGGTGTACAGGGTAATGCCAATCCAAATCTGACGGGTCGACTGCTGTAATTTCGAAAGTAGAATTAGTAAAATGCAAAGCCTCCTGGACGAATATTATTCAGGTTGATGCCTCGTGAACCAATGTTCTAAATGGCTTAAAATGCAAAAGAGAGATGAAAGATTGTTCTACTTTAGTGTTTTGTAGTATTTGATGACTGTTATTTTTATTAAATTCTGTTTCTGTTTAACTGAAGTTTAAAGTTAAGCTGAAGTAAGAGGAAAGTTTTCATGATTGAAAATTGGAAATTCAAATGAAGTTCCTTGATGAAGTTTTCTCATGCTTAAGTCATCTTAATTTTAAATATCGATCCGAGTTCTTGAAACGAATTTCCATAAATATTAGAACATTTTGGTTCCCTGCAGTCAACCCTTGACTCTCAGAAACTCGATTCGCGCATGCTTATTTTATTTACTGAAACGAGTCCAATTACCATATCCTCATCCTAGGCCTAAGTGGTGGTCTTCTGGTTAAGCATAAGAAAAACACGATTTTTACTAATGAAACTGTGAAAAATGTATGAAAGGATACTGATAAAAAGAATAGGCTCCTATCCAAAAATTTGAAACCCATATATTTGCCTTCATGTATTTTAGCTTCGATTATATATAGCCGTATATAGAGTCGTTTTCAAATCTTTGGAAATGACTATTAAGTGTCAGTGCAGTGAATTGAAAGTTTAGAAAATGAATCGTAGTTTCAGAAAAATAATTCAATCCTATCGAATAGATTTCCTTACTTGAACGAAGCGTGTAGTTCCTGGCGAAGAGTAAGTGGTCTATTCTCTTGAGTTGGAGTATTCTGAGGTGTTCCAGGCCCACTTCCGGAGCCTTTTTTCTTTAGAGCACTTTTTAAGGGCATGGCATGAAATTTTGGCTCTTTTGCAGGAATTTCCTCGACTCGGTTCGTGTCGAAAACTGGATCGGGATGCTGCAATCGGAATCCATACATACTATCGTCTTCATCTTCGATGTCAGCGTCTTCATCTGTTGAATTAAATCAGATTTTCGTTTCTGTAGATTTTTTAAAAACTTAATTAGTTGTCTTAAAAATATCATTCCACTTACCATCGTCCTCGCAGTCTGAAAGAGGTAGATTTTGTTGCTGCTGTCTGGAAAGTGATGTAGGACTTGGAGAACTAAACATAGGAGGTGGAGGAATAGGACCAATTTCGCTCAGTGGAATGGGTGGTTCCGGAAGTTCCGAGAGCATCAAATTGCCCGGTGATGGCAAGGGAAAGCATCTCTCGATGATCTGCTGTTCTTCGTTTGGATGAAGACCTCCTCTTTCCACTATGAGATAAGACAAATGAGATTATTGAAAAGCATATATTTTTTTACTAACCCTTGTGAAGCAGAGAATGGACGGAATCAGTAAAAAAACAATACAAGAGGTGAAAAATATTCGTAAGGATAAAAGAAGAAAAAAAAACAAAGAAAAGAAAAAAAGGATCTTATTCCAACGAAAAGATCTTCCAATATAAAGAAAAAAAAAGGAAATAAATGGAAATACAAAAAAAAAAAAGAAAGGGTCGTATTCCAACGGCAGAACTGTAAACTCCTCAAAAGAGAAATTCGTCCTTGAGAGTGATTAAATAGAAAAGATTATGTTAATCAAAGATATTAAAACGATAGTTCCATTTTTTATATCACAAATGTTAGTGAAGTGCCCTCTACCAGATAATATTCTAAACTCTAAACTACTCGTTAGTTCTTGTTTCCCGACCAAATTTTCCAAAACCAAGACAACAAGTTCTGAGGTTGGATGACAATCCCTAACCTGTGGAATTCGTTGGATCTCGAGTGGATTCTTCGTTGGAGTAGGGCTTGGATAAGGGGCGCTGAGGAATGGGATTCTTCCATTCCTCTTGCTCACCACCGAGCATGATGATTCGGCGATTGGTCAGTCTTGTCCTCGGATCAAGAGTGTTGGGCCTATTGGGCTTCTGCTGGTCCATTTGGGTAGCAGCACCCGACCCAGGACCCGAACCTGGAGTTGGAGTGCCGTGATTCGTTGACTGATCGCCGCTCGGCGATATTCCGCCATTTGCACTCTGTTCAGTCTTTTCCTTCTTCGACTCTGCAACAAAAAAATCGATATTTCAATTAAATCCCATCCTCACTCCATCGAGTAAAAACCACGTGTGAAAAAGTGGGCGTGATTGGGAAGAAGGGCCAAACAAACTGGGCGTAGTTAAGGAGGCGTTTATAAGGTGGTCATACATAAGTATTAAAGAAAAAATCATCCTTTTAAGGAAGTGGAGTGCATGATAGATATTTTGGCAGCCCTGAATGAGGCTGGAGCTTAGTGGCTGCAGATCGTGGCGCCATGAGACTTGGAAGAACTCCAAATTTCCAAGGTCCTCTATGTGGAGCGCTCAGCTGAGGATGTTTTCATTATGGGGAGTGGATGGCCTTCAAATATTATTCAGGTACGCCCACAGCAAGGCCAAACAGTAGATTCACTCGGGAATTGGACTTAATTAATGACAATGAATTTGTGCAGAAAAAAACTGTGGGCGATGACACTTGATAGGGATAATTAAATTTCCGCTTCACCACAATACCCATTTCTCATTCACTGATTCGCTTTCCTCGTGTTCAAGAAATTTTTCACATTTTTGTAGCGACGAGAGTGATTTGGAAGCGAGCCAAGTCGACCTTGCCATTCGAGTTTTAAAAGTTTGGACTTTCAGTGAATGTTAAATAAGCGAAATTTGTCGCGTTCTGGTGGTGGATTATTATTATTTAACACTCAAGGAATTTATGAGCCCTAACTGGACTTGCCTTGCCACTTGACTTGAACGATTCGACCCATCGAAGTCAGTAATATCGTGGGTCGTTTCTCTCGATTGACAATTGAGGCTCGCTAGGCAGTTGAGACTCGACTGACAATTTGTAGCGACGGCTTGAGGATCGAAATAGATTTTGGATATTGGAGAGAGAATATATTGCGCGATCATGATTCTCGTAGATTTTTACGTATCTCGTGACAAAAATGGTAGTACGCGATGAAAATGTGCCTCTTCCGCAATGTTAGTAAACATTGGGAATCTATTTTAAGCGTTTGACGTTTTAATCATATTATGCTACATATACATCGCTACACTCGTTGAAAATATTCCACATTGTATTTCTGCTAATTGCATCGTTTTTTTTTAAACATTATTTTCTTAGACTGCCTAGTTATAAAGATGGGCGTGGTCTAATATAAATAGGCGTGGCAAGAGGCGTGGTTAAAAAAAGGCGTGGCTTTTTGAATGTTTAAAGTGAATTTAATTAAATTTCTTAGTTATTTCTTGTTTTGGCACATCCTGAGCATATCCTCAGCACGTCGAATACGCATTGCGGCTTGGCTCCTGCTGCACAAAATAAAAATCGGGCATTCCTCTCGAAAGATGAGTAACGTCTCTCGGGATTTACTCCAGACATCTCAAATAACATTTTTCTATGAGCAGATAACCCGGGCAGATATAAATCGAGGTTTAATAAATCGGAGTTAAAAAAAAAAGAAAAAAAGTAGTATTACAATGAAAAAGCAAAAGAGACAAAATAGCGTTCAGTTATAAAAAAATATTGTCGAGTAAAATTTTGTTTGTGTGCCAAGAGTTTAATTTCTTGTTAAAAATATTCACTTTATAATATTCTTTAATATAATATTCCTATAATATGCTGTTACAGAAGAATAAAAAAAAAATTACAGCTCCGAGATTCGAACCCTAACTTCTGACTATACGCCCATGTTCCTAAACTTGTACATTTAAAAGGAAATAAAAATCTGTAAAAAGCAGCTTTTAGTTATAAATACAGGAACTATGGGGCTTTATTACACAAGGAATGCAATAAAAGTCGAAACGACTAGACGGAGCTTTAGAAACGCTATTGTTCTCTCGAGTTTCGAGGGTGCTTCTGGGGGGTTGCATTGGCGTAGGCGGATGTTGCCAGCAGCAATTCGAAATGCTTTTTAACCCACACACGACTCCAGGAAAAAAGAAAAAAGAAAAAAAAAAGAAATAAATATATTTCTCTCTGACGTAATCCGCTACCATTTCTCTCCTCATCTGCCTCAATAAGCGTAGAATATTTTATAATTACTCGCTCCTATGCGTTCACGTCACAGAAAAAATTGCATCCTATTTCTATAATAAAGTACTCTAAAATATGATATTCAATATTTATTTCCGTACATTTAATGTCACAACATCTAAGACAATATTGCTAACAAAAAAAACTAACTAAATAAATAAAATAATTTAAAGAAGGAATTAATTACAACCTAAGCCACGCCCACTTATCCTTAATGTCTATTATATATATATATATATATATATATAAATCACACCCATTTTATTTTATGACACTTGTTGGTTTTAATACACACCCTAGGTCACACCTGATTTCTTTAACGACTCTCACTTTTATTCAACACATCCTAGGACAAGTCCAACTTAATTTGTAAAGCCTCTGTACTTAAAAAAAGTCATGCCTTATGTCTTTACCCACGCCCATTTGTTTTAGACCACGCCTATTTTATTACACCCCTTTGTTTTAAACCAACCCTAGACCACACATACTTTTATTATTCATACATAAGGTACGCCCATTTAGTTTAACCACGCCCTTTTTGTTTAGAACCACAAGAAGCCACGCCCACTTTCTTTAACCACGCCCAGTTTAATATAGTCCCACTTTCTTAGATACGCCCCCTAACGATTCTTTTACAAGCCTTGAGCAAAAATGTCCAATGAGGACAGACATTCTCTAGAAAAAAATTGAAAACTTAAAAAAAAAACAATAAAAAAAAGAGGAAATAATTAGAAAAGCAAAAAATATAAGAAGAGTTTAGAGACTGATTTAACGTCAGTTTGTGCTGCTTTTAGTCATCGAAGTTAATATAGTTGTTTTCGCTATACCCTCCTATGTCAAAACAAAACCCTAAGTTTCATGCAGTCAAAGCCTCCGACAACCTGATAACAAATGAAACTTCCTCAAAAGCGACTCACAATTGACTCCGACCCTGCGAAATACTCTTCACGTCCTATCTTTCCCTTGCACGTTAACGACAAAGAAAGGGGATGAAACTGAAGTTTGCAATAAAGTTTACAATAAAGGAAAATTAAAAAAAGAACTTTTTCGAAAAGACACAAGTATATCAAAAAATGACCTACCAAAATTTCAACCCCCCGCGGATTTGAAACACATCCTACTTCAACCCTTAAAATTAAAAAGTTCGCAAAAAAATGTCCTAATTCGTTTAGTCAAAATTGTGTTGCTTATAATAGATACTTTCAATTCTAAAAAACATAACAAAAAGTTTCATCCCTCCAGCTCATTTGAAATTCACCCCAAATCATCCCCTAGACTTCAAAAATCCACCAAAAATCCTCTAATTCGTGGGGTCAATATTTTATCGTCGATAATAAGTATTCTTAATGATAAAAAATATCCCTAAATGTTTCATCCCTACAGCTCATATAGAACTCACCCCATAGCATACAAGATCACCCCTATCATACAAGATCCAGAATTTTTTCCTGGAAAATAGTTGTGTGGGACCCAAAAAATGACCCACCAAAGTTTCAACCCCCCTTCGAATTTTGTACACATCCTACTTCATCCCTAACAATTTTTAAATTCGGGAAAAAATGCTCTAATTCGTTTAGTCAAAATTTTGTTGCTTATAATAGGTACTTTCAATTCTAACAACATCCTAAAAAGTTTCATCCCTTCAGCTAATTTGGAACTTAGCTCTTACCAACCCTTAGAACTAAAAAATACACCAAAAATTCCCTAACTCGTGGGGAAAAATTTTATTGCTGATAATAGGTCTCTTGCGTGAGAAAAGAAACCCCTAAAAGTTTCATCCCTCTAGCAAATTTGGAACTCACCCCATACTAAACAAAAAATTTTAGATCTAAGGGATTTGGGATGTGTTTTAGCATTAAGAAGACTTATTATCAAAAATAAAATTTTGACCCAACAACTAAGGGTAATTTTTATGAATTAAAAATTTTAAAGGATGAATTAGGGTGAGTTTTAAATTCGCAGGGGGGTTGAAATTTGGGTGGTTCATTTATTGGGTTGTATAAAACTACTTTCCATCAGAAAATGTTGGATATTGTATTTTTAAGAGAAAATTCTTTTTTTAATTTTCGTTTACCAAAGAATGAAAAATCAGAGGGTAATTTTTGTATACATAAAATAATAAATATTAAATTAGAATAAAATAACTTATAATTGAAGACCTTGATGAAAATGAATTTTGTTTGTTACGAAAGACCCCATTTGCATTCTTTTAAAATCTAATGAATAATTTTCAAAATTTAAAAGTAATCTCTCACAAAGGAAACGCAATTTCCATAACTCTGTCATTTTGGGAAAGTTAAATTTGTTTTTCTTTCGAATTAAGCCTCCTTTGCGAAAAAACTCGTCAAGATGCTAAACTTTCAATTTTCAGAGTTTTATTACCATGGGCAATGTGAAAAACGAGCTGAAGGGGAATCCAGGGTTAGTTTCAATCAGGTTCGAATTCTTTAGAAAATGCTTTTCTTTAAGGATTTTCTCATTTCGTTCTCTTGAAGGGACGAAAAGTAGAAAGACAATAAAAAAAAAGGTTGAAGAAAAATAAGGCTTCGCTTTGTCAATTTCGAAAAGCAATAAAGGAACATAGAAATAACATTTTTTTTTTCTAGTTCAAGCTTAAAACTGTAATTTTAAAATTAGAACAAATTAATATAAAAATATGTTATTAAAAAAAAAATTAAAAAAAATTGTATCCAATCTGAAAATAATAGGGATATTGCGTAATTTCCGACTTCAAGAAGAATGTTGCTCTAATTAGTTTTATTATCCACCTCTTCTTTTCGAATCTACTTTCATCAACTTTCATCAACTCTTCAATCTCTGAAACTGTTTGGAAAAAAGAAAAAATATTATTTTTGCGATATTTCATTCGCTGAACTCTTCATCTCTTGAATTTCCCCAAGGCTTTAAATGAAATGTTTTCTCTGTGTGAATTTTCATGCATTCACAGTATTCAGGGTCAAAGAAGGAATTTAAAATTGCATAATTTTTATTGGAATAAAAATGAGTCACTGATGTAAACAGTAAAAGAACTGTAGAGATTCAAATTCAGCAAAAAGGCGTGGTCAAGGAGTACAGTAAAATGAAAAGGGCGTGATCAAAGGGTACAGTCGAGACAAGAAGGTATAACCAAAAAGTATAGTCAACGCCAAAAGAAAACTATAACCTAACAGTACAGTCAAGACAAAAAGTTATAACTAAAAAAAGTTGTCTCTGCAAAAAGACATGGCTAATAGGTCAAAGAGTACAGTCAAATAATTAAGGCGTGGTTAAAGAGTACAGTCAAGAAAAAAAGACACGAAAGCAAAAAGTAGATTCAAGGCAAAAAGACTAGGTGTAGAGATACAGTAAAAGCAAAAAGGGTTGACCAAGAGGTACAGTCAATGCAAAAGGCGTGGCCGAAGAGTACAGTCGAACCAAAAAGTACAGTTAACGCCAAAAGAAGAATGAAAATTATGACCAAAAAGTACACTCAACACAAAAAGGTGTGACCAGAAAAGTACAGTCAACGAAAAAAGGCATGTCCTATAGTTGCACTCAAAATGAAAGGTGTAGCCGAAGGTAGAGTCGAAGAAAAAAGGCGTGGTCAAAGGGTACAGTCAAGAAAAAAGAGGCGGTGCCAAAAAGTATATTCAAGACAAAAATTTATGACCAGACAGTACAGTCAAAACAAAAAGGTATAACCAAAAATGTACAGTCACCGCAAAAAGGCATGGCCAATTGGTACAGTCAAAGAAAAAAGTCGTGGTTAAAGGGTACAGTCAAGAAAAAAAGAAAAGTAAAAAGTACCTTCAAGGGAAAAAGTTGTGACAAAACGGTAAAGCCTAGACAAAAAGGTGTGTCCAAAAGGCGTAATCAAAAAGTACAGTCAAGGCAAAAATGTATAGTCAAAGGGTATAATGAAAGCAAAAAGATAAAAAAGTATGGCGAGGAGTAAATTATTTTTTTAAAAATCTTTTTCAATTATTGACCATACTTTTTAAAAAATGCTCTTTTTCTCACTCTTGGTGAATTATTATCGCTATATACGAATTTTCAAGGCAAGAAATTTATTGAGTCAATCTCGTGGGAAGAAAAATCGAGTTCTGGGTGTCTCGAGTTTCCCGGATCGATTTCAACAGCTGCGTCTCATAAGAAATTGTGTTCAAAAATATAATTAAATATCAGGAGAACAACAAAAAAAAAAAAGTGAGAAGCGATATTTATTTTGGGATGACCTACATATCGGAGGGAAAATGTCCAGGATTCTTGATTTCGAGATTAAGTTGGTCAATTGAAGCAAAAAAGTGGTAATCTAAAATAAGAATATCTTAACAGTTTTTTAAAAATATATAATTGACAAATAATTTTTAAAATAAATAAATAAACAAATAAAAATGGCTTTCTCTTGTATTTTATTAGTCGTTCTAGAATGAATGCAATTTTTACGTTTCCCTGCAAAATTTTATAAAGAACAGAGTAAAAGGAAATAACTGACATCTTTAGTGAACTTGAACTCAGAGAGCGACGCGGTCATCGACATTTCACTTTGCGACCCGACGCGCGTCGAGACGCCTTCGATCTTTGTGTTCGGCCAGCCGGAAAATGTCAGAATAAATTTTTTAAATTGAAATTACAAAAAAAAAATGATAATATAAAAAAATATCAATTTTGTTGAATTGTATATTGAAAATCACCCGACTTATTATTCTATTTTATAAATAGAACTTTTTTTAATACAAATGTATTGTAAATATATTTAATGTCTACTTCTTTTGCGATTTATTTATTTGAGTATTTTTGCCATTTTTGCCATTTTTTAATACCATTTTTACCATTTTTTGCCATTTTTAAAAATGGCCAAAACGCCACAAAATTCTTTTCCCACGTTTAAAACTTTTGTTTTCTCACCTGGGAAGCCCTTCTTATACCCGGGGGGTAAAAAAGCCGCAGGTGGTGTAATCGGAGGTACCACATCCCAGCAAGGAACGACATCCGGTTGCATCCCACAGGACCCATAACCCGGAAGTTCAAGGACCTTTTGCTGCTTTTCACAACGACGTCGACGTCGTCCACGCGGTCCAAAAGTTTTCACCGCCGCGATGAAACCGACTCCACTCATAATTTATAATTTAAATGCGATCTTCTTCAGATGGATATTATCCAGAAGTAAATAATTCAGGAGAGAGGTCTCGAAAAGGGGAAAAGCGGACAAAAGAAAATTGGAAAGGGAAATGATCTGAAAGGGTGTTTCCAAAGACTCTTTTCTCTGAAAAAAAATCTCTTCCCCCCCTTTCTCTTTTTAGTTAAAAGAAAATATTTTTGGAAAATTGTCAACACTCACTTTTTTTTGAAATATAAAAATATACCCTTCAGAAAAGGGTCTCTCTTCACTGGGATTAACAACCATGAATAAAATCCCACCTTTTTTAAAATTAATTTTTATCAAAAATATATATATGTATATTTAAAAAAATGTTTATTTAAAATTAAAAAAAAGAGGAAATTTTTAAAAGGAAAAGGGATGTGAAGGTCCCTACCGGTTCGAACGACTAGCTCTCCAGAAATGTGGATCGATCACTAGTTGCGCGTGGCTGGGACCCCATTGGCTAAAATCGCGGAAATCGAACTTGGAACACGAGAACGCTCTTTAAGAGAGCGTACCTCGTACTGACGGCTGACGGCAAGTAAAATCGTCGAAGCTCATGCGCGACGATTATCAAGAGGTAACGTTTACGGAAAATACCGAATTTAGACGAACGAATCCGATTTAAATAGCGCACGCGTTCCATTCTTTACCATCTAAAAATTTTGCGTCCTCAATGTGATCATCTTTTTGTAGAAAAACAAAAATCCCGAGCGTGAGAAAATACCGGAAAATGCCCTTATAAAAATAATATTACCGGAAATATTTATTAACGAAAATAGATTTTTTTTTCAAAAATATTAAAGTTAAAGTTCGGGTATTTTTTTTTTTTTTTGAGGAAAAACAGAAATTCCGGTAATTTTCTCCTTTCCTCCATTTTCAAATATTTATGATAATAAAATATTTTCCCGCTCAATTTGCAACTGTATGTCAATTAAAAAAAAATTTATTTATTTGTTGAAAGGTTTTTTAGACAGAAGGAGAGTCGCTTACAATCGCAGTTGTTTAGGCGATTTTTCAAGGTCGATGAAAAATGTGAAAGCACGGAAGAGAAGGGCGGGAGGGAGGGAGGACGGAAAGGGAAGGGAAGAAAGATGGGAAGAAGGAATGATCGATAGCTCTGATAAACCTGATCCCACAAGATCGTTGGAGACACGCCACGACATTTCCTTTTTCTTACAACCTTTCTTCTTCTCGACTGAAGATGGATGGAGTGCGTCCACCGTTCTTGACGCCCCCCCACCCTTCGCGCCCAGGAAAATGTTAAGACCACTCCACCTCTGTGTACCTACCGTGTTGGGTTTTACCCAGTAACGATCGGTTCCCTTGCCCGGGGTACGAATAGCGGATAGCACGAGATTTCCTCTAACCCCCCCCCAACCATCACTCCATCACGATCCCTTCCACCGTCTGAAATTTACACCCCACCCTCTGGAACTCCGACCCCCCCCCCTTTTAACCATCAAACTAGACACCCACGCATCTTTCTCTCTACGAATCAGGATCTTCGCTGGACCAAAAGTGTAGGTTGCTTTTTATCGTTGCTTTCATTTCATGGTCGATGGGAATCGGGGTGATGTTTTCATTTGGGAATGATGTATTATTTGTTTAGAGGGTCATTCCCCTATTTGTAGGAATTAAAAGATATCAATACATTTCAAATGGGTTAGTCTGGACTTTTTTTAAAAATCAGACTTAATGCTTAAAATCAATGTTTTCAAGGTCAACTTAACACCCAAAACCAAGGACGGAGTCATAACTAAAAGATGTAATCAAAAAAGAACAGTCAAGGAAAAAGTCGTGAGCATAAAGTACAGTCAAGGAAAAAATCTGTGACCATAAAGTACAATCAAGGAAAAGAGTCGTGACCATAAAGTACAGTCACGGAAAAAAATCGTCACCAAAGAGTACAGTCAAG
>JAUESI010000001.1:3541671-3551677 GCA_032275145.1 Synergus laeviventris
GGTACAGTCAGGCTAAAAATGCGTGGTTAACAAGTACAATCTAGACAAAAATGGGGTTATAAGAAGTACAGTAAAGGCAAAAAGTTTTTTTCAAAAGGTACAGTCATCGCAAAAAGGCATGTCAAGAGGCAAAAATTAAAGCAAAAAAAAAACTTGATTTTTGAGATGAATAAAGTGCAGGACTTGGTCAAAGGTTACAGTCAATATAAAAATTCGTGGTGAATACAGAAAAAAGTCAACAAGGTGTACAGACAAGACAAAAATGTAGAGTTTAGACAAAAAAGCGTGATTGAAAAGTACAGTCAAGGCAAAAAGGTAAAAGGTAGAGTAAATAAAAATGAGAGAACTTGGTCGATCTTGTAGGTAAACAAAGTGCAAGGCTTGGTCAAAGGGTACAGTCAAGACAAAAATGCTTCATTGAAAAGTACAGTCAAGGCTAAAAGGTAGAGTAAATAAAAATGAGAGAACTTGGTCGATCTTTTAGGTGAATAAAGTGCAGGGCTTGGTCAAAGGGTACAGTCAATATAAAAATTCGTGGTGAAGACACAAAAAAGTCACCAAGGAGTACAGTCAAGGTAAAAATGCGTGGTTAAAAATTACTGTTAAGACAAAAATGCGTGATTGAAAAGTACAATCAAGGCAAAAAGGTAAAAGGTAGAGTAAATAAAAATGAGAGAACTTGGTCGATCTTGTAGGTGAACAAAGTGCAAGGCTTGGTCAAAGGGTACAGTCAATACAAAAATGCATCATTGAAAAGTACAGTCAAGGCTAAAAGGTAGAGTAAATAAAAATGAGAGAACTTGGCGATCTTTTAGGTGAATAAAGTGCAGAACAGGTGAGTGGAAATGACTTGTGGAGCCACTTTCACCTGAACTGCGTCACGCGATGCAAGTAATCACCACTAAAGCTGGCTAGCGTTCATTGATACGGTTCCTTCCTCCATTCATGATCACACTAGGATCTTCGTGGATCTTCGTAAACAACGACGAACCACGTGATCAGCTTTATTTCTGCACGTGTAGCGAAAAAAAAAAAATCTTTATCATGAATTGTTTATGAATTCTCCGAGTCGGTGACGTCAATGTAACGCGTCGTTGGTTTCGTCGACGGTGAACGTCACGCCATGTTTCTGGAACGCAGCAATATTGATGAACAACGTCCTCAGTATTAATTTATAGCGCGTTACCACTAATACCCAATATTGGCCCTGGAGCCCAGCAAGTGTCCATAAATTGTTATGATGTACGTGCCTAAAATCCTAATTGGAAAGTGCCTATCGAGACTTCAGTCCAAAGTGGACATTTTGGTTTAAATTATAATTAATTTTATTATCATTGTTATAATATATTTTTATAAAGAGCTGAAAGTTTTCCGGCGCTTTTTAGACCTCTGTTGTCCCACACTCCTCAGGGAATTTTGGGCTCACCTGAGTTTTGAAAATATTATTTTTTCCCTTGGGTTTATTTTGTAAAGGTTGCGAACTTCAATTTCTCATCGATTCCGCCTGAAGGTTCTTCCCACATTCGATTGGCGATACTGAAATATAAATGACTATGTTTACGTGACACTTTTCCAAAGTATATTTATTGTTCCCGATGTTGAGTAAACTAATCTTTTAATGCCGAAATTCACGAGACTGATGTTTGCAACGTTTACGATAAACAAAATTTATTTTTTTATTTTTTTTTTTTATAACATACAGGATCCTAAATTTTTTTCCTGGAAAGTTGTTGTAGGCAACCTAATAAATGAAACTGATCCTACTTCATTAATCAAAATTTTTAAATTCACCAAAATGCCCTAATTTGTTGGGTCAACATGTTTTTGCTGATAATAGGTCCTTTTAATTTTAAAAGACACCCTAAAATTTTCATCCCTCTCGCTCTAAAGGATTGTATGGGGTGGGTTCCAAATGGATTCAGGGAATGAGACTTTATGTCTTTTAAGATTAAAAAGACTTATTATCACTAATAAAATTTTTAGTCAACGAATAAGGGTAATTTTTATGAAGTTTTTAATTTTAAAGGATGAATTAGGGTGAGTTACAAATGCGCGTGGGGGTTGAAACGTTTTAAAATATATTTTAGTATTAAGAAAACTTATTATCGACGATAAAATGTTGACCCCACGAATTAGAGGATTTTTGGTGGATATTTAAAGTTTAGGGGATGATTTGGTATGAGTTCCAAATGAACTGGAGGGATGGAAATTTATGGAAGATTTTTTAGCATTTTGAAGACTTATTATCAACAATAAAATATTGACATCACAGAATAGGGTAATTTTGGTGAATTTTCTAATTTTAAGGGATGAAGTAGGGTGTGTTCGAAATTCGCAGAGGTTGAAATTTTGGTGGGTCATTTTATAGGTCGTATGCAACTATTTTCTAGGAAAGAATTCTGGTTCTTGTATGATATGGGGTGAGTTCTAAATGAGCTGTAGGGATGCAACTTTTAGGGGTGGTTTTTAGGATTGAGAAGACCTGTTATCGTCAATAAAATTTTGACTCCATCAATTAGGGTAATTTTGGTGAATTTTCTAATTTTAAGGGATGAAGTAGGGTGTGTTCCATATTCTCAAGGGGGTTAAAACTATGACGGGGAATTTTTTGGATCACATACAACTATTTTTGAGGCAAAATTCTGGATCTTGTATGATAGGGGTGATCTTGTATAATATGGGGTGAGTTCTAACTGAGCTGAAGGGTTGAAACGTTTTAAAATATCTTTTAGTGTTAAGAAAACTTATTATCGACGATAAAATGTTGACCCCACGAATTAGAGAATTTTTTGTAGATTTTTAAAGTCTAAGGGATGATTTGGGGTGAGTTCTAAATGAGCTGTAGGGATGCAACTTTTAGGGGTGGTTTTTAGGATTGAGAAGACCTGTTATCGTCAATAAAATTTTGACTCCATCAATTAGGGTAATTTTGGTGAATTTTCTAATTTTAAGGGATGAAGTAGGGTGTGTTCCATATTCTCAAGGGGGTTAAAACTATGACGGGGAATTTTTTGGATCACATACAACTATTTTTGAGGCAAAATTCTGGATCTTGTATGATAGGGGTGATCTTGTATAATATGGGGTGAGTTCTAACTGAGCTGAAGGGTTGAAACGTTTCAAAATATCTTTTAGAGTTAAGAAAACTTATTATCGACGATAAAATGTTGACCCCACGAATTAGAGAATTTTTTGTAGATTTTTGAAGTCTAAGGGATGATTTGGGGTGAGTTCCAAATGAGTTGTAGAGATGAAACTTTTAAGGGTGGTTTTTAGGTGTGAGAAGACGTATTATCAACAATAAAATTTTAACACCACGGATTAGAGTGACTTTGGTGAATTTTCTAATTTTAAGGGATGAAATAGGGTGAGTTCTAAATGAGCTATAGGGATGGAACTTTTAGGGATGTTTTTTAGCATAAAGAAGACTTATTATCGACAATAAAATGTTGACCCCATTAATTAGGCTAATTGTGTTGAATTTTCAAATATTAAGCGATGAAGTAGGGTGTGTCTTAAATTCGCGGAGGGGTTGAAACTCTGGTGAGTTATTTATTGGGTTATATATGACTTTCCACCAGAAAATTTTCGATCGCGTATACTTTAGAAAAGTAAAATTTTCATCATTCCAAAAATTCCCAAAATTCAAAAAAAAATACTGGAAAATGTAATAAAAACAAGTTCACTTGAAAGAAAATGCGGAAATATTTAGAAAGGGAGATGTTGAAGAGGTTCGAAAGTAGTTCTGATAATAAATTGTCCGATAAGCCGAAGAGAATTTTCTTCTTTTTCTTCGGAAGAATCGGTTTTCGCGAATCACTTTTAGGGGATTCTGGGTTCTGGATTCGGTTGAAGGTTCACAGTAGGAGGAAGGCAAAGGCTCTGCAAGACCTTGACCTCTTTCTGGTCCTCCTTGTGCTTTCGAGCATTTCGCTGGAGTCGTTCGTTGCATCGATTTTGAACAATCCTTCCCCGCAGTCGCCTCATCCACAGTTTAGAACTCGTGGTTGAACTGAAAATGGACGGACAATAGATGGAAGGTCGTCTCAACTGTTAAATCACGATCGAACGATATCCGTGGATGAAATACTGGAATTCTGGGCCAAGATCCATCCAAGGTCTCAAAATCTATGAACTATATAAAAAATTTCATCCCTCTAGCATACGTGGAACTCAAGGAAATTCTACTTCTTAAATTTCCAAAATTTAGTAAAAATAATGAGACTAAAATTTGCAAACAAAAATAAAAAAAATGTGTCTTTCTTTTTATATATAAAAAATCCAAAATTTTCTGATGGAAAGTAGCTGTGTGTGACCCAATTATTAGATCACCAAAGTTTCAACCATCTCGCGCATATTGAACACACCCTACTTCATCCCTTAAAATTAGAAAATTCACCAAAATTACCCTATTCCGTGATGTAAATATTTTATTGTTGATAATAAGTCTTCAAAATGCTAAAAAATCTTCCGTAAATTTTCACCCCTCCAGTTCATTTGGAACTCATCCCAAATCATCCCCTAAACTTCAAAAATCCACCTAAAATTCTCTAATTCGTGGGGTCAAGATTTTATCGTCGATAATAAGTTTTCTTATCACTAACAGATATTGTAAAATGTTTCAACCCCCACGCGCATTTGGAAATCACCCTAATTCATCCTTTGAAATTAAAAACTTCATAAAAATTACCCTTATTCGTTGAGTAAAAATTTTATTAGTGATAATAAGTCTTCTTAATCATAAAAGACATAAAGTTTCATCCCTCGAATCCATTTGGAACGCACCCCATACCATCCTTTAGACCTAAAAATTGTTGGTAAGTATAAAGTAAGTTTCAAAAATTAAAAGGACCTATTAGCAGCAATACAATTTTGACCTGATGAATTAGGGATTTTTTGGTGAATTTTTTAGTTCTAAGGGATGACATGGGGGTGAGTTTCAAGTGCGTTAGAGGGATGAAACTTTTTAGGATGTCTGTTAGCATTAAGAAGACTTATTATGAGTAATAAAATTGTAACCTAACGAATAAGGTTAATTTTGATGAATTTTTTTTATCTTAAGGGATGAAGTAGCGTGAGTTCCAAATGATCCTCAAGATAAAAAATTTTTCTTAAAAATATTCTAACCTTAGCCACTAAAACTTAATGGCAAAAAATAATAGAACACAATCCTGAAGACTACTTTAGAAATTTCCATATATGGAAGACACCCTATTTCAACCCTTAACCTAAAAAGTTTTCCTAAAAATACCCTAACACAACAGGCCCCAAAATCGACGGCAGAAAATAATAGAATACAGTCCTCAAAACTACTTTAAAAAGTTTCAACCCTTTTGAGTATATGGCAAGCGCCCTACTTCAACCCTTAAAATTTCAAAAAATCCATAAAAGTATCTTACTTTTGCGCGCATAAATTTTGTGGCAGAAAATGAAAGAACAGAACTCAAAATTCTGTAATAAAAAGTTTCAGCCCCGGCAATCTACGGAAACCACCCCATTTCAACCCCTAAATTTCTAAATTTTCAAAAAAGCACCGTTACTCAATTTATATTAATTTTTTATAATTTTTCAAATCCTAGGATTGAAATATGAAAGAAAAATATTAAAAAAAATTTTTTAAAGTAGGTTAATAAAAAATTTCGTACGTTCCTAGCTTGTGATATGAAATTTCAAAAACTCTTTCTAACTTTATACATGAGAATAGTAAATAGCAAATACAATTATGAGGAAAGCTAATATTGTTTGGCTTAGGATTTTCCACGAAAATGGAAATTCAAGACCTGAAGGCTGTCCTTAAGATCGGATATTAAGGCTGAGTGAGTGAATTTCCGAGAGTGCATTTATTTACATGTGTAAACAACGTTTATCTAACTGTAGTCCAACGTGACTATTGATTTATTCCAAGTTCTCTGGGAAATACTACTCGCACTTAGAATAGTTTGGCAGTCTAGTTTGCTCGGCAAATACGGAAGCACTTTAAATCAGAATTCACTTTTCCATATGGACGAATCGAGAATAGAAGTCTTTTAAAAGTTCCAAGCTTTTCTGAAAAATCCTAAATTTTTACAAAAAAAAAATAAAAAAATAAAATAAATATAAAGTCCCTTTTAAGATACAGAGAAGAGGTGATTTTTTAATAAAAATAGGATTTAAAGACATTTTAGTGATTTTAAAGAAATTGATGTGATTTTTAAAAAATGCAGACGAGTTCTATAATTTTATGGAATTTCAAGGGATTATAAGAAAACTAAAAAGATTTCAAAAATTTTTTGATTGTTAAATAAATAAAACAATTTTTAAGCTTTTTAAGAGATTTCATGAAATTTCAAAACATTTTTATGATTTTAAAGAATTTGAAGAAATTTCGAAGACACTTTAAAGGATTTCGAGTTTTTAATGATTTAAAATAATTTGAAAGGATTTAAAAAGAATGCACAAGAATTTAAAGATTTTCAAAAAATGTCACAAGATTTTAAGCGATTTCAAGACATTTTAAAGGGAATTTAAAGGATTTAAAAAAATGTCAAGGATTTTAAGGAATTGTAAATTATTGAAAATCCTTTTAAGTAGTTCAATTTTAGTAAAGGAATTTTTATAGAATTCAAAAAGGTTCTAGGATTTTAAAACATTCTTAGAAATTTTAAAGAATATCAGGCAAGTTAATCAAAATTTACTTGAATAAATTTCTAAGAATTCAAAGGGATTCTAAAAAAGTTCAAAGATTTGAAGGATTTTAGGAGATTTAACCAAATTTAAATAATTTTAAGAGATTTAAAAATAGATTTTAGTGATTTTCGGGATTTTAAAAAATTTTACATTTAAAAAGATTCAAAATAAAAATGAAATGAAAAAATCAAAAATAAAATGGAGGTCAGAGAAAGGATTTAAAAATAATGCAGAAGAATAGAAAGATTTTCAAAAATTTTCACAAGATTTTAAGTATTTCAAGGGATTTTTAAAGAATGCTCAAAAATTTATTGATTTTCTAAGATTTCAAGACATTTTAAAGGGGTTTTACAGGATTTAAAAAAATCTCAAGGATTTTAAGTATTTGTAAATTATTTTAAAATGGTTGAAGGGATTTCAAGAGATTTTAAGGGATTTAAAAATTAATTTAAGCGAATTTAGAGAGATATAAAAAAATTCAAAATGAAAATGAAATAAAAAGATGAAAAATAAAATTAAGGTCAGTTCCCGGATGCCTTTAAATTTCTGCACAGTATAGAGACCCTGTTCAATTTTCTCGTCAGATCAGATTTGAAAATTTGCATTCGTATATCTATTTCCAGACGATTAATCAAATGGTTGTGGTTTGAAAGCTGGATTCTGAGTCGATTAAAACTTTACTTCCACCCAGAACGAGATTGTTCTTGTAATTGGAATTTCAGACTGCTTTTGAGTGAGCTTTTTATTTTTATCGACTGGATTTCAAGCGATGCTGTTTTTGAAACTCTTTGTTGTAGCTTTAATTGAATTTGTTTCGAGATCCCCCCCGCAAAAAAAATCGCACCCTTATGTCTCATGGGGATGAGACTTAAAAAAAATGGGAAAAAAATAAATCTTAATAAAGTAAATAAAAAGTTAGTATTATATTAGGATCCAAAATATTATTTTCTAGGGAATGGCATTGCCCTCTGATGCAGAAATACTTCATTTGTCGTTCAAGGTTGAACATGGATAAATATAACTTTTGCAGTGAAAACGGTGATTCTACCCAAGTATTTAAAGTCCAACCGGAAAGACCAAAATAGCGATTTGGCATTCGAATTTTGCGAGTAAATGTCTATTGTTACGGAAATTTGAAAATTTGTGTAAATTCGGTCAAATTTTGTTAATTAATTTCATAATGTAAAACTGAATGTTTAGAAAATTACTGATTGTAATAAAATATTAATTTATAGTATTATAAATAATTATTTTATTATAATTAGTCATTTTTAGTAATTAGTATTAATTATTATTATTATCATAATAAATTAGTGTGATGATAATTTAATATAGCCAGAATTAACTAGATTAGAGGAAGGCCGACAATATCATCTTTTCTCCAGAGGGAGATTATGAATTAACATTTGTGTACGGGGTGTAAAACTTTCCAGCACTTTGCATGCCTAGCGGAAGGAGATAATAACTAGACATTATTAACATTATCAGAGAAGTGCGAGAGCTTAAAACTTCCTACCACCTAGGATATTTAATCCTGCCAAAAAAAAATGATTAAAAAAGAGGTGTTATAATATTAATAATACTTTACAAATCGTTTCCACTCTTGAAATATGTTTCATTATTAACTGAGAGTTTTCGCTTACCTGCAACAAAAAGATTAAACATTGATTAGTATCATAATGTTTTATTTAATTTTAATACAATTTTTTGTTAATTATTATCGTATACCTTAAGATATATTAATATTATATCAAAATAAATTAATGTTAAGGTTGGTGACGGGGAGATGACTAGAAAAATAGGGTAGGAGGATTGGGGAGAATATGAGAGAAAGGTCTGGGAGGGGCAGATAATTTGGTGAACTACGGAGGGGCTGATCTGGAGAAAAGTAATCAAAAATAGGGAAGCCGTATTTGGGAGGGGGGAATTAGGACAAGTAGAGGAGGGGGCTGAGGACTAATAGACGACTAAAAATAGGATTGGACGGTTGCGGGGAGGGGCATACGATTAAGAAAAGTAGGGGAGGGGGCGGAGGACAGATATAAGACTAAAAAAACAGGATAGGAGGGTTAAGGGGGGCGATGAGACTGGGAGAAACAAAGGAGGGGCCGTGGAGGGGAATATGGATTAAAAAAATAGTTCTATAAGGTTGGGGAGGGGCAGAGGATTGAAAACAAGTAGCGATGAGGTCTGATTTGGGAAGAGGACTGAGAAAAAATAGGGGAGGTGGTTTAAGAGAAGATAATAACAAAAAAAGGGGAAAATAGAGGAGGGGGCTAAGTATGGCCCGAAGACTGGAAAATGAAGGTACAATGATTGGAGGAAGTGTAATAGGGAAGGATGACTGAGGAGGGGCAGTTGACTGAAAAAATTGGATATGAGGTTTGGGATGTAGAAAATAAGTGAGGATTGACGGATAAAAGGAGGATGCGTTGAGGAGGGGGTGAGGACTGATAAAATATGGGAAGAAGGTGAGAGGATTTCAAAAATTGAGGAGGGTCAAATAATTACGAAAGAGAAAATTTGTTAGTGTGCTTGATGAGGGAGTTTGGGGAGGGGCAATCATTTTAAACTTCGGAAGATATATAGGGGTGAGGCTTCGAGAAATATAGGAGGGGCCTATGAAGGGAATGGTGGTGAGAAAATAGGGGAGAACGGTTGGGGAGGGGCAAAATATTGAAAAATCGGTTAGAGGAGATGAGGAGGGGGCTTTTAGAGGGGGTAACCTATGTTAAAGTACGGAAGGTAGATCGAGGAGGGGAAGATGACTGGGAAAGTAGGCAATTAGGGCTGAGGAGGGGGCAATACAAAAAAAAAATGGAGAATAGAAAATTAAAAAAAAAATGTTCACCTATTTTCCTATTTCTATATGACTTTTTTATTAAATAGTCATATTTTTGCAGAAAGAATATAATTTAATCGTTTTATAAAACATGAGAGGTTTTCTTAGTTTTATTTCTCATTTCTGTATTTCCGGCTGTCAGTCTCTCGAAAATAAACTTAATGCTCTCTAAAGAGTTGAATTTCTAGTTTTCTCCTTGCACGCTGATCTAAGAAATTTTAATCTAAAGTATTTACTTGAAAAATAAGTTTTGGTCGGAAATTTGAACGAGGGAGAAATTGCCTTTTCCTAAATTGAAGCAACGAGGAGTTTGGCACATTTTTCTAAAGAACGTTTTGCTCCAGTCAAGTAGAGAGGAATTCTCGTTGCCCCAAATTCTCGAGGTGCTTTGCAATCCCTCTTTTCAATCGGATAGTGAATGCTTAGATTATTCATCGAGTTGATGTTACAGAGGACGAGAAGGAAGTTAATTTATGAGAAAACGAGAGATGCAGGAAG
>JAUESI010000001.1:3551777-3567325 GCA_032275145.1 Synergus laeviventris
ACAAGTTCCAAGTTTAATCAGAAAGGAACTTTCAAGTTCTAGAAGAGACGAGTTCAAAGTCGTTATCGACACACCCAATTGCTATCATTTTCGGAAATTAGCTACTTAAATTTGCATTTTTTAGTCAAGCGAAAAAATGCAACTGTTATATGTACAACATGAGATTTTTAATTTCTTAAATTAAAAATTTGGTACGGAGAATGGTGAGGAGGGGGAGGGGATCGAATGGGGGAGAGGACAATATATTTTACTGGTAATTTGCCCCTCCCCAATTTTTGAACTTCTCTCACTCTCATCCCAAATTTTATTAGTCTTCACTCCCTCCCCAACTCTTCTATCCCATTTATTCAGCCCTCTGCCCCTACCAGTCATTATACCCTACTATTTTATTCAACACCCCCTCCCCTATTATTGTCACATACTTTTCCAGTGATTGGTAAAGGTAGTATAGAGGGATTATTTGGGGGATAAGACTGTTAAGAATAGGAGAGAACGTTTTGGGGAGGGGCAGACGACTAGAAAAAGAATATAAGTGGGTTGGGGGAGGGGGTAAAACAGCGAAATAAGGGGCAGGAGGGGGATTTTAGAAAAATTGAGGATGGTTGCGGATTGGGTATGATTGGAGAATGTAGGGGAGGGGGCTGAGGATGGGAAAACGACTGTAAAAAGATGATAGGTGTATTTCGAAGAGGGATGTTACAAGGGAATCAGGGGTAAAGATGGGAGATTGCTGAAAAATTGGGGAGGATGGTTCCGGAGGGGGTATGCTTGGAGAATTTAGGGGAGGCGGGTAAAAATAGCAAGACGACTGGCAAAAGAGGATGGTTAAGTGGAAGAGGGATTTACCATATAAAACAGCGAAATAAAGGGCTGGGGAAGGGGCATTATTGAATAATTGGGGAGGATGGTTCCGGAGAGGGTATGATTGGAGAATTTAGAGGAGGGGACTGAGAGGGAAAAATACAAATAAAATAATAGAAAACTGTTGCAGACAGGTATACGATTCGTGAGAGTAGGGGAGGGGGGTAAGAATAGCAAGACGACTGGCAAAAGAGGATGGTTAACTTGAAGAGGGATTTACCATATAACAGAGCGAAATGAGGGGTTGGGGAAGGGGGATTACTGAATAATTGGCGAGGATGGTTCCAGAGGGGGTATGATTGGAGAATGTAGGGGAGGGGGCTGAGGATGGGAAAACGACTGTAAGAAGATGATAGGTGTATTTCGAAGAGGGATGTTACAAGGGAATCAGGGAAAAAGAGGGCGATTGCTGAAAAATTGGGGAGGATGGTTCCGGAGGGGGTATGCTTTAGGGGAGGGTGGTAAAAATAGCAAGACGACTGGCAAAAGAGGATGGTTAGGTTGAAGAGGGATTTACCATATAAAACAGCGAAATAAAGGGCTGGGGAAGGGGCATTACTGAATAATTGGGGAGGATGGTTCCGGAGGGGGTATGATTGGAGAATGTAGGGGAGGGGACGAAGGGGAAGAAAAAAAACTAATGAAATACTTGAAGAATGTTTCAGAGAGGAATTCGATTAGTAAAAGTAGGGGAGGGGGCTGAAAATAGGAAGACGGCTGGAAAAAGGGGATAGGTGGGTTGGGAGGAGGCAAAACGAGGTAATAAAGCTCTGGGGAGGAGGATATAAAAGGGAAAGTATTTAAGGTGAATTGGGGGCGCAACAGGTAGCACATGATTGAGTAGATAGATGTGGGGAGGGGATAGGGGAGGGGCACAAAATGACCAGATTAATAATCGATGGGGATATTGGATGGTGTATAGAGCATGCTTGGAGATTAACGGAAATTAGGATGAGGGGGGGGGGAGTAATAAAATTTTGTCTCGCTTCTCTAATTCTTCATTTAAACCATATACAAATAATTTTTTTAACACATATTTTATTGTTGGGGATGAACCTGGCGACCTTCACCGCCGGGCATCATATGATGATCGTTCTCGAAATGGAAACAAATATAAAATGGTAAATGAAAAGCAACGAGAGGGAAAAAGGGTCGATGGAGGTCTCAGGTCTCTATACTGTAGTTTTGAATGTGATGGAACTCACTGCAAAAAAAAATGAATCATTTTTTTTGGTTTTGCCAATCGTAGATTTTTTTTCTAAAATATTCAAAGTGCAATTTCCTTTTTATTGCTTGTTTTCTCTGGGGGTTTAATGAATGAAATTGATTAGCATTTCCTCTTGGTGTACCGCACATGCCAATGTAGAGTGTAAATTACACGCGACACGTTTTACTGGCCACTGAAGAGACTTATTTGAATATGAATCAGATATTGCATGAATAGCAATTACTTTATATTTCAACTCGTCCTTTCACGCTGGAAGTGATTCCGATGCTGATTTTTTGATAAAAATTGCAATATGTAGTTTTCTCTGGCAATTCGAAAACAAATAAATCTTTATTATATCACTACTGAAATAAATAAAACAAATTGCTTTGCAGTATATATTTTTCCCTCGCTTTGCTGATGTACATTCACTCGAATGAAAAAACCTCGCGAGTGTGTCCAATTCGTTTAAAATTATTCGCTCTATTCCTCACTCACATGCCACCTAAAATATCGAAGGTTGAAGGTTGGAAATGAAACACAAAGGAATGCAAATTCCGTCCTCTTCGCATTACACTTGAATATTTCTAGCTAGAAAATGTAGTATTCACGTTCCAGCTACATAGATTTGGGAAAGGTTGAAATTTTATAAAATCTCAGAGCATTCCACAAAACATATTGTAATAGAGAAATTCTTAAAATTCACCTTGCTTATCGAGTCGTAAATTCTCGAAAAATGTAAATTAGATTTTCAAAATGTCTATAAAAGAAACTTCTTTGCCTTATTCTAGACGAAAGTTTCAACACCTTTTGAGATCCTCGATACGTGACTGGCATATTCCAAGTTTTTCTTTTTGCACTTGAAAAGCGTGGGATCTTTTACTTTTGCCTTGCAAACGTCAAGGTCAAGGTTAAAAAAAAGCCCCAATGAGAAATGTCTACTTCCTTCAAAGAATTCGTAACTCACTTTCCCACAAACTTCCGATCCCCGACTTTTTCTCGAGGAAAATTCTCATCACCATTCAGAAAATAATAAAAGAGATGAGACAAAGTCATCTGCATAAACGTTTTTTGTCCATTTGATATGAAAGTAAAAATTGAAAATGGAAAATAAAATTCCCTGTCCACGCTGCTGGAGTTTCCTTCTTGCTATTCTTCCCTTGAGTTTCTTGTTCCGGAAAAGGTGTGGTAATGTCGTTTAAATGACATTTCAGTTGAAGTGAAATTCCATTTTCCTTCTACGCCATCCGCTTCTACAATCGTCTGTTGAAGATCAGACGGAGAAATATTCCTTTCTAACAAAACAATGATGAAGCACATCCTGAGAATTAGACATGAAGTATGCTCTACCGGAAGTAATATTTTTTATTAAAAGAAAAAAAAAAAACTTCACCATTCGAAATCATTTAGATAAATTTTAACAGGCCTGAATTTCCCCAGCCCTTGCTTCCTAACTCTCCCCAAATAAATTTTTACGTTACTTCTTACACGCTTCTCCCTCCCCCCCTCCAAACACCCTTTTTCCATATCA
Source organism: Synergus laeviventris (assembly GCA_032275145.1). NCBI lineage: Eukaryota > Metazoa > Arthropoda > Insecta > Hymenoptera > Cynipidae > Synergus > Synergus laeviventris. Next base: position 3,555,377 of record JAUESI010000001.1, read on the forward strand.
TGTACACATTACCCCATCTGCTTCTTTCCTTAATCCCGCATCCTTATTTCTCTAAAATTCTCCTCTCACCCCTCCCCCTCCCCCTCCAACGTCAAACCACCCTTGCCCGTAGTCAGTATAGTTTCCCTTACTTACTTGCCCAATTGACCCTACTTCTAATTGGGATCAAATTGCCCCTCCCTACAAGCCCCCTCCCCCACTCACTTTCTGTAATACGTGTATATGTATGGATTTAGGTCCATTCTGTGTCCCCTCTTATAAAATATGACCCTATAATCCCCATCTCCATAGCCAATTTCCCCTCGCCTCAAAATGTGCCCACTTCCCTTCTACCTATAGCCCCTCATTATCCGAATCCTGCATACGCCCCCTCTTTACCTCCATAATCGCTCCCACATTCTTATTACCTAATTTTAAGATTTTTAGAGCCCCTCCCCTCCCATAGCCCTCTCGCCCACCTCCCCAACAGGTTAAGGAACCTGTATAATACTCCTTTACCTACTCCCTGAATTGTCTTTTCTTAAATATTGACATCAAATTGCCCCTCCCTCCAAGCCCCCTCCTCCACTCACTTTCTGTAATACGTGTATACGTATGGATTCATTCTGTATCCATTCTGTGTCCCCTCTTATAAAATATAACCCTATAATCCCCCCTCCATAGCCAAGTTCCCCTCCCATCAAAATTTACCCACTTTCCTTCCACCTATAGCCCCTCATTATCCGAATCCTGCATACGCCCCCTCTTTACCTCCATAATCGCTCGCACATTCTTATTACCTAATTTTAAGATTTTTAGAGCTCCTCCCCTCCCATAGCCCTCTCCCCCACCTCCCCAACAGGTTAAGGAACTTGTATAATCCTCCTTTACCTACTCCCTGAATTGTCTTTTCTTAAATATTGACATCAAATTTCCACCAACCCCTTCCAAGGCCCCTCCCCCACCCAACGAATCCGCCCTCTTGATCGGATTACCTATACATCCATTTTGTGAGCCTCCTTATCAAACATGTATCCATATTAAACTAATATCTCACCCTTATGTATCCCTATTCCCCCCACCCCCTCTCAAACCCCTTTCCCTACATTGCCCCCTCGCTCATCCTCCCAAGCCAGATTCTTTTTCCATATTATTATGTATACAATCACTTTGATTACTCCCTTGATCAAACCCAAATCACTATTAGCCTAAAAAGTATCCCTTTCGCCCCCTCCCTTTAACAGTTCTACGTGCCCCTCTCACTCAAGGCGCCCCTTTTCAGTATACTGTATACATTTTCTTATCTACTGTTTTAATCGTTCCTCGACCTACATAAATTATATCATTAGGATAGAATTAAGAGGTCGCAGACAGGAGATCAGGAGGGGGTATACATATAATAATGAAAAGAAGCTTAATGGGATCAAAAAAAGGGATATAGTGGTGTAGGTAGTAGATGGGTGGATAGAGGGGACTGATGGGATGAGAGGATGTTTGATTAAGGGTGGAGGGTATATGGTTTAAATAGGGGAGGGGGGTTGGAGGGAGACGAGAGGGGCAAATATTACCCGGTATGGAAGACAAAAATAGATAAAAAGATTACAGAATGGATACAAAATTTAAATCGAAAGATAGAGGGTGTAGGGGCTGAGAGCGTAGGTCCGAGGGGAGGGGCATACACAAGAAACAGTAAGCGTAAGCAGGTACAGACCGTATTTGAGGGGAGCAAAGGGAAAAAATGTTTGTAGCCTAACAAATAGAGGGGTGCGAGGGCGAAGAAAATAGGGGAGTGAGTTGAGGAGGGGGCACGAGTGAAAAGTGTGAGGGGCTAGAGTAGATAAAGAGAAATCTGGGAAGAGTGGAGTGAAGACTAATGGGATATAGATAAGATAACTAAGTAAGAAGAACTTGGGTAGGAGAGGGACTGGGGAGGGAGGGGGCAACCTATAAAATAGATAACTGGAGCTGAAATGTATGAGGAAAACGATAGAGGGAGGGGCGAAATGCAATATGCGACAAATATCAGAAATGTAAGAAGTGTTGGGGAGGGGGCATTTGTGAGAAATAATAGATAAGGGAAGAGGTTGGAAGAATGGAGAAAATATATGAGGGGCAAATATATAGGAAGCGTGGGGGGAATAAGAAGAGAGTAAAGAGGGGCAGAAAAGGGGAGGGGGATGGAAAATTCTTATAAAATACGATTAATCTTGATTTTATAATCCAATCACACTTCGTCATCTCGAAACTCTTAGCTACCACTGAAGAATTTTATTCCTTTAGAGAATTAAATTGAATTCAGTTTACGGAACTCTGCAGCCTCGTAAAAAAAAAAAACCTTTAACTTTACGCCAGATGGAGCTCATAAAAAAACTTTACATGGAGCCAATTCACTGCTAGTGAGAACTGGAACATGCCTCGCCATTAAACCTCGGGGTTATCATCTGAGTCTTCCAATTTTCCTTTGAGAAATGTTTTACCTCAACGCTGTGTGTATATAGGTAGATTTTGTGGTCGCTAGTTCGGTAGAAAAAATTTGCCGAGGCGGTTAGTTTTTTTTTTCCAGGATCGCATTTTTTTAGTCAAGGAATTTAATTACAGCTAAAGTTATGAAATGGCTAATTAAACATTTTTTCAAATCTCAAATTAAAATTTAAATTCTGCTAAAAACAGAAATTCTCTGTTTAATTTTTGTCCTCTCTTTTTCTCTTTTCTGTGAACACCGCGAAGTATGTGGCGTGAATTTATAAGGGATTTGAGGCACATGTTACCTCGCTGAAAAAAAAAAAAAGTTGAAGAGAAGTTTCATTGAATTTTGCTAAAAGGATTACCACTTGTTTATTCCCACTTTGAGCGGAGTGTGAAATTGAGAAAATATTCGATTAGGTGAAATTGCGGATTTGGGAAGCTGTGCGGTTTGAGATGTCAAGCAGATAGTAATAAAATTCTTGACCCAGCCAAACTCTATTTCCATAATTAAAGCGACCAGTAGCAATCACATAAATCTCCATCATGGTCAGCGGAAATTTATTGGAATGTAAATTATTTTGACCTCGGATGGTCACAGCAGATGACTACACTTGGACTTGAAATGAAACTTAATGATCAGGCGATGAGTAATTGAGAATATTTCAGTCAACTGGATTTTGCCTTGAATTCAATTTAACATTGAAAATAATAATTCTGAAAAGCTGACCGTGATCAGCTATCCACGTGAATTTATTGAGGTGATTAATTCTATTGTTTCCAATTATTTGAATTTTGTGTAGCGCAATTTAACGCACTTTCGTCACTGCAGAGATTTAATAATTAATTTCGGATCCCGCTGCGGCATAGCTATATTGATTTCGTCGTTCATAAGCAACCCTTCCCACACTAGAGGTGGTGCCAAAATATCACTGTGTAAAAGATACCTTGCACGTTTCTCTAACACAGTTAATTTTCAAATGAAAAAAAAAAGATTTTCAATTTGACCCCCAATTATTTCAATTTTTGGGGATCGGGAAAAAAGGGGTATGACCGAACATCTGGCCCAGATCAGTCACACCCTGACCTTCTTTTCAGGGAATCTCTTTCAATAATATAAATTTCGAGCCTATTTGTGAAGATGTTGGGGTATGGCCGATCGCCAACCAAGTTAATTGGGGGATGGCTGGTGTCCGGTCACGCCTCATAAGTTTCTAAATCAGTATAGAAAAATATATGCTTGAATTTGGATGCGACCAAATCTCAGACATGTACACTGGGGCGTGACCCGTGTTTGGTCACTCCTACCACCTTTCAAAAATATCCTAGAAAACTATAATTGAAGGGGGTTTACTGGGTAAAATGTCGATGCGTGACCGAGATGTGCCTAATAATCGGTCATACCTCCGAAATAAATAAGACATCAGAATGTCGGTCATACCCAAACCTTTTTCTAGGATGTTCAAGTATATCGCTTTAGAGAATATCGGGTATGACCGAATGTAAGTCACGCCCCAATAATTTTCCAACAATATACAATGTATATATATATATTTTCAAGAACAGTATGACCGAACATCAGTCACGCGCGAATAACAGTAATTTATAGAAGCCTTGAAATGGATAGTGTGACCGAATACCAGTCAAACTCCAACTTCTATTCTTATTAATACCGTTTACGGGAGGATTGTGTAAAGTGGTGGGGTGTGACCTACCGCCGCTCTCACTTCAGTTACACTTAGACACATCTTCAGGATGGCCTCAAACTTATATCATTTTCTAAGATAGTTTTAAATGGTGTTAGGTATGACCAACTGATAGTCACACATCAGTCAAACTTCAATTCTTTTTTAGAGCCCCTCAATTATAGCATTTACTGGAATATTTTTTAAAGTAAATGGGGTGTGATCCAACGACCGATCATGAGTCACACTTCGAACTCCTTTCAGGTGTGACTGAATGACTCATTTTTAATAACAAAGGGGGAACCAGTTAAACTCCAATCGGCGCTCCTTTAGACACACCAAGATATTTTTTATATTTACTAAACATATTACGGTGGGGGTTGACAATGCACGGGGGTGCGACCAAAATAACCACACTATCAGCTATACCCTTCTTCTTTTCTGAGACTCTTTTAAGAGAAGGATCTGGGGGCCACTGATCCATCTTTTCAGTCATGCCCCAGAACAGTTTTGCAGTCTCCCAAACACACCACTAGAGAGTTGGGATTGTTTTGGGGCGTGACCAAGCCCAACTCTATTGTCACAAACATTCTACATATTTCTCGAATCCTCCAAAACAATCGGGGGTATGACTGGACTCCAATTTTGGTCGCACCCCCGGACGATTTCTTACCCCGAAAAATACATTACTAATACTTTTGAATATGGGTTTGGGTGTAACCCAAAGCAACCCCCTTGTAAGTCACGCCCCTGTCTATTTTAATGAATAATTTGAAAATAGTTGGCGCCTGGCGGAACGCTCCCCTTCACCCCCCCATCCTAGAAATCGAGTTAAGGTATGATCGATTGATTATTTTCAGTCACACCCCAATATGCTTTTAACGACCTAAAATATATTACTAGGAATTTTGAAAAGGTACCAGAGTGTAAATAAACGCAACTCTCCCATGCCAGTCACGCCCCTTTTCATTAACAGGAATATTTTAAGATGAATTGACGTGTGTCCAAACACCCCAATTAGTCACACCCCAACACATTTTCAGTGTTTCAAAATATATTCAGATTATTTTTTTTAATTCGCCAGGGCATGACGAAACACGCCTCTCTTGACAGACATACCCCCCACTAAAAACATATTAGGGTATGACCGGAATATAATTTTAGTCACACCCCATCTTTATTTTTCACGGTCTAAAATATATTACTAGGAATTTTGAAAAGGTAGCAGAGTGTAAATAAACGCAACTCTCCCATGCCAGTCACGCCCCTTTTCATTAACAGGAATATTTTAAGATGAATTGACGTGTGTCCAAACACCCCAATTAGTCACACCCCAACACATTTTCAGTGTTTCAAAATATATTCAGATTATTTTTTTTAATTCGCCAGGGCATGACGAAACACGCCTCTCTTGACAGACATACCCCCCACTAAAAACATATTAGGGTATGACCGAAATATAATTTTAGTCGCCCCCCATCTTGATTTTCCACGACCTGAAATATACTATTAGGGATTTTGAAAATATACCGCAGTGTAACCAAACGCAACCCCCTGTCAGTCACACCCGCCCCCTTTACCGAATCCCCTTAAAAAAACGTGATAAAGAATTCAAAAACTTAATTCACAATTAAACAGAGAAGAAATAGTTGAATAGTAAACAATATGATGAAGTATTTTGTTAAGCAAAGTTATGAAATAAAATATACAACTTAAAAAGCATAAAATTTAAAAAAACATAAAAAAGTATAAAGCGAAAAAAAATAAATAAAATGCATATAAAAAATCAAAGACCTTGTATCTAGAAAGTAGAGAGCTTTCAAATTTATCAGTTCACGCTCTAATAAGCCGAATCCGATAATCTGTCTTTTGCTCCCGACATTTTTGTTCCGTTTGTGCTTCCAGGGGAATAAAAATGTTGACGTTTGTTGACTCAATCACTCTTGTTCATGTTTAATCTTGAATTTAGAGATATGGAGATTATTAAATGATATTTCAATATTTAAAGTCAATAATACAAAAACCCTTTTTTAACGAGGGATTTCCTATATGTTTCCGCATAAGACTTTCTAGAAAAGAAACAAGATTTTCTTTTCATATCCGCGGAAATAATCTTAACTTCATTTTGAAAATATATACCGAGTATAAAGCGACTTTTGAGGTCACGCCGTTAGATAAACCATCCGTAAAATATCATCACCTTCGTTTATGTGATACGCGTGGCTCGTCTATTTTCTCGAGATAGAAATTTCATGGCGCTTTTTCATCGTACACTATGTGGAAGTATATGGTAAAAATACGAGTCTAAAAGAATAAAAGCGAAGAATCCCCGAGGTACCATTTTCCGAGTGAAAATAAAAAGTCGAATGTTTATTTCTTCAGAGGAACTTGGAGAGAATGATTTTTATTTATTTTTGAATAATCCCTGCAAAAAGTTAGAAAATCAAAATAAATTCAGGGAGTCTAGGACCTAGTAAAAAAATCTATTTTATCTTCGCTTGAGTAAACTTGCTGCGTAGACGTCTTTCTCAAAGAATGGTTATTACTAAAAAAAACAAAGTTCGTCTTTAGTATAAGAATATTAGAAAAAAAAAAGAAAAAAAATACACTCTGCTAATACAAGATTTAATCAAATAATAAATTCTTTTACCGAGATTTATATAACCTAATAGGAATTTTGGATAAATTTGTTCCCCAAGAAGAGCAAAATACCGAAAATACTTTTTATCAATATAAATATCAATTACCCGAAATAAAGACATTTTTTTTTTCAATAATAAATTTTTTTACCAAATTTCTCGAAAATTTGTGTTCAAAATTTCATTTCCTGTTTCATTTCCTTTTTTATTTTTAATTTTAGTAACAGCGAAGATCATTTCCGGTACCAGAGTGCTGACATGAACGAAAAAAGCTCTCAGATCAGCGTTTTCTGGATTCCAGAAAAAAGAACTTCAACACATGGTTACCACCTTCAGAACAGTTATTTAACGACCTAGCTTTTCTCGAGCTCTTTCCAAGCTTTTCCGGGTTGGCTGGGATTTTCTCGGTAATCCGAGTGTAAAATCCGCTGGCATACCGGATGATGGGATCAGACACGTTTCGACAAGGTCACTATCCAATATTTGATATCAAGAGCTCAATATCCTGTTTGCAGGTAAATGTTGATTATGGAGAATATCCACCAGGATCCTCAAAGAAGGTCAAGGTCAAGTTCAAGTTCAAACGATAATGAATTATGTTCTTGTTTCGTATGTACTTATTAATACATAGTACATAGAATCCACCTAAATACCAGACAACTCTTAATATTCTGAGATTTTCATTAGACTTTGTAGATGAAATAAAGTGAAAAAAAAAAAAATAAAATAAACGTTGAGAAGAAAAAAGAATTTTAAAAAGAGTCTAAAAGAAGCTCAAGAAGATTGAAAAATAGATCCAGGTCGAGAAAACTTTGCAATTAAGTAAAATAGGCGTTTTTTATTGATGTGGGCGTGGCTAAGGGGAGGAGCCAAACAAAAGAGAGGAAGGAAGTGAAAGTAGCCGTGGTTAAGAACACGAGGCAAGTAGGTGTAATTAGAAAAAGTGGGCGTGGTTATGAGGAGCGATCAAGGCAAGTGTGGATAATTCTTAAAATTGGGCGTGGTTAAAGAGGCGTGTCTAATAACATCTTGACTCTTCCCCTTGTCTACATCTTTTCGCCTTAAACATACCCCTTTGCCTTCTTGTGCATCTTGATCACGCCTCTCTATCTTGACCACGCCCCACTTGCCTTTGAGATGTATAAGAAAAATAAATGAGTAAGTGGAATATTTTCATTAGACTTTGTAGAAGTAGTAACATTTTTTAAAAGAGGGGAGGGAATTGAAAGTGAGCGTCGATAAGTATACGAGGCAAGTAAATTAGGTGTGGTTACGAGGAGCGATCAAGGCAAGTGCGGATAATTATTGAAAGTAGGCGTGGTTAAATAGGCGTGTTTAATAAAATCTTGACTCTACCCCTTTATCACGCCTTTTTATCTTGATTCCGCTTTTGTGACTACGCCTTTTGGTCTTGACTACATCCTTTTGTCTTTAGTGTACCATTTGACCGACGTGCTTTTATTTTAAGCACACCCCTTTGCTTTTTTGTACATCTTTATCACGCCCATTTGTCGTGACCACGCCCCATTAAGCGGAAATGCTAAATGAGATCTTGATAATCTCGAAAAGTGGGCGTGGTTGAAGGGAGGGGCCAAATAAAGTAAATGTAATCAAGAAATGAGTGCTTGATTAAGAGGAAGGGACAATTAAAACATAATAGATTATCTAAAGTGGGTGTGGTTAATGAGAGCGGCAAAGAGAAACTAATCCTGAAGAGTGGGCGTGGTTTATTGGGGATATAAATGGGCGTAATTTATGAAAGTGGGTGTGGTAGATTTAAGGTATGTTCCATGGGCGTGGCCGGTGAAATTTGACATTACGGAGTAGATGGGCGTGGTGAAGACCCAGAGGCGTATTCAAGAGTCTAGTGGGAGGAGTTTATAAAGAGGAGAGGCTCTGAATGTATTTATTGTTTACATTCGTTTCCCTACCATCGTCTTTTTGCTTCTATTTTGTTTTTTATTGTAATTAGTAGCAATTTAAAGAGAACTTTGACAAAGTCGCGGATTGCGATGCCAAGTTTGTATTGAATCGTTCATTGACCGGTCTGGTTTCAACTATTTTTGGCAGAATATCCGAAAGCGGAAAAAAAAAGTTTCCTTGTGCCTCGGCAGTTCCAGCCAAACTGCAAACTGGGTTACAATCTGAGGTGGGTGCTCATACTGGGTCATTGCGGAGGACGATGCGGCTGCCGTGTATGCTTTTTTAGGATGGTCTGAATATTTTAAAGGGGAGATTTTATTAAATTACGGTAACGACGATTTTTTCAGTTGATCAGCAAGAATTTTATTTGCAAATTAGGTAACATTGAATTTTTTATTTTGCTTGTATTCTGTATTTTTAAAGTTTTTGGAAGAGTCTGATGGAACGAGACACTTGGTTAAAGCGAATTCAATTAAGGGAGCTAATTTCTCGACAAACTACTTTGTAATTGGGAAATTTCCCGAGCAGATTGGAGGCGTTTGTTAAATCCACCTTGGAAATGGCTCAAAAAGATGAGAGTACACTTTACCTCTTTCTCGACATCTCAAGAGGTTCATTTCAAGCTCGGCTGACTTCCCACGAGGAGCATAATTCAACGATGAATGGGGACTTGAACGAATCAGGGATTTCGCGAGTTTCAATCGCGAAAGAGCGGATTAAGTCGAGTCACTGAAAGCATACACCTCGGACACTAATCCCATTCTGCACTGATTACCGAAAGACAAAGCAAAGGCAGAAAATGACAAGACGGGACAAAGAGAGAATGAGAGAATTGTCCAAGGTCTCGAGAAAATATTTTTCGCCTCAAGCTCACCAGTTTTTTTCCATTTTTCTTTGTTCTTTATCATAAATACGAAAGAAAATAAAAAGTGAAAAAAGTATGTCTTCGGCATGTTACCCATATTTGGGGGAAAAACATCTTGGATCAAGAAAATAAAGAAGGTTTCTGAGAAAGACAGTTATGAGTTATTAGAGGACAATGTTGGAAAAAAATTCAATGGCAGAGGAATATCTAAGTCAATTCATTGATTTTATTATCTGGGAGATGGCGACCAAATTCAAGGAATTTATCATTAGTGTGAAGTTAATTGTTAAAAGGCGATTTTTTTTTAATGTGTAGGAGGAAATCTAATCTAATTATTGGACTTGAGATCAGTTCTTAAAGCTACCCACTTGTATCACAATGTGGATGAAACTGGAATTTGACCCCTCTCACCCCTTTCGCAACAATGGGATAGCCAATCCATGAATCAATTGGATTTCGATAGATTCTCGAACGTGATAGTGTTTTCCAAACACCTCGAGTCGTTTGAGTGTGATTTATCGAGTCTATGTTGCAGATTGGCGAGCGAGAAGGAATCCGATAACAACTCTAGCCCTTGTTAGCGTAAAAGTCTTCTCTTAGCTTTATTTTACTTTTCTCTGTAATTCCTTTTTTTCGATTTCTTTTTACGTTATTCTCGCATAATTGCGAAATTCCACATTCACGTATTTATAACGCTCGTATAACTATACGAACTTTTGTTGAAGTTACTTTTTTGAATTAATCGAAGTGTACCGGATAATAAAATACATCAGAAAATGGGTAAACTTTAAGACCTGACATTAAAAATATGATGCAAAATTTTACAGAAGATTCACCGAATTTCTCGATTCATTTATCACTTGCTCGAAAACTAATTAAAACTGTTCAATTCCTATGAACTGAACACACCTGTCGAAGCTCAACCTATTTCCTGTGCATATTCAATATCTGAAGCCTTGAAACTATGCAAGAATTAAAATTAAAGTACGTTAAATCATGAAAGTTTTTTAATTCATGGGAAAAGAAATTGCCGCTCTTTCAAGAAGAGAAACTTTTAATTGCTATTTAACTACTTGACTATACTTTTTGCCTTGGCTGTACCCTTTACTCGTGCCTTTTTTGTTTTGAGTTTATTTTTTCATATGTATTTATCTCGATCTCGCTCTTTTGCATTGACTGTACATCTTGACCACGCCTTTTTATATTGAACACGCCCCCTTGACCATGCCTTTTTGGCTTATGTATACAATTTGACAATTTCACAATTAAAGTAAAACGGGCAATTTTAATTTATATGGGCATATTTCAGGGGAGAAGCCAAATAAAATTAATTTATTAATAATCCAAAGTGGGCGTGATTGAAAAGGCGTGTCCAATAAAATCTCGAATGTACCTCTTGACCACGCCGTTATATCTTGACCACGCCCAATTCAACCATGAGATATATAATAAAAACAAATGAGTGGAGAAATTATAAAGAAAGAAAATAAAAAGGGTAAAGATAAAGATCCCCTAGTTTTGAAATATAACACCCTGATCACATGCTTGCAATTTTCAAATACATGCATGTTCCAGTTTCTCACCCCTGACTTAGTAAAGAGTCTCTACGGGATAGTACCGCCAACCCTCATCTATCTAAAATATGCCAAGCTCAAATATGCCTTGGGCCGCTCTTCCACGTTCGTATTCATGTTTTACAGAGAAAATTTGAGGAGAGGCTTTTAAAATATTTTAATAGGAAATTTAATACTTTTATAAATAAAAATGAAACTCCAACGTCATAAAATATTCGCTATTTTGTGGAGAGATTAAAATTAGAGTATTTTGCGAATTTTGAATTTATTCTCTAATCATATGATATTCTACAAATCAAAAATTTTTATAAAAGCGATGAGAAAGAAGGCAGAGGGCGAGGTTCGATGAGGGGGCCAAGAAAGGGGAGGCTAGTAGGGGTCTGTGTAAGTTCAGTCGGAGAAAGGGAAGATGAGGGAGGGGTTAATAGATGAACTTGAAGGGGAATCAGGCGAGGAGACACGGAAAGCGGAGGGGCCACGCAAAGGGAGGGGTAATTGGAAGGGGAGGGTAAGTAGGGATCAGTGTATGTTTAGTGGGCGAAAGGGGACGTAAAGAAAGGGAAATTCGATGAGGAGGCAAGTGAAGAGGGAGGAGGTACAGAAAGGGAGGAGAAATTAAAGGGGGGGGGCTTAGTAGGGGTCAATGTAGGTAGAGCCGGAGAGGAGATAGAGAAAAGAGGGATAAATATGATATATAGGAGGGGGACGTAAAAGGAAGAGTAATTGAAAGGAGTCTTAAGTAGGGATCAGTGTATGTTTAGTCGGAGAAAGGGTTGATAAGGGAGGGGCCAATAGGTAGTCCTGGAGGAGGAGAATTCGGG
>JAUESI010000001.1:3588389-3602351 GCA_032275145.1 Synergus laeviventris
AGCGCGACGCGCCTGTGTATCGGATCCTCCAATTAGGGTAAGTGGGGCCGTTTAGTGTCATTGGCATCGTTCCACCTACAATGCTCGCGTCTTAACTTCACTTTCAGGAAAGATCAAAGACCCTTATGTGCGGAAAGTTCTCCTTGAAATCAAGTCAATATTCACACGAACTGCATCAAAATCGCATCAATTCTGCAGAAATTGTGCGGAATCTGTGTAAAGTTAAGTGAAGTTCTTGTGGAATCCGTGTAAGGTTGTGTAGAATTTTACACGAATTCCGATGAATTCCTCACAGTTACAAATAGATTATACACAGCTCTAGGAATATTCTAAACAAATTTATACTGATTCCATACAATGCTACACGAATTTCGCACAAACCAAAAAAGATTTCACACATCTCTAAGTCCAAATAAATCTAGACGAATCCAGCACTATTCTAGACAGATTCAACAACCTAACACGGATTCTACACGAATTCTGCTCAACTGCACCTATTTTTATACAATTCCATATGAATTCTAAACAACTTCATACAGATTCAATAATGTCCGTACGGATTCTGCACGAATTCTACACAACTGCACACAGATTCCATACAGCTTCACACGAATTTCACACAGATTTTATACGTCTCCACTGTGGAATTTGTGTGAACTTGGGTAGAATACGTGTGGAATTCGGATGAGGTGGTTTATAATTTGTGTAAAGATGTATGGAATCCGATTGGAATCTGTGTAGAATTGTATGGAATTAATGTGGAATCCGTGTGGAGCCTATGTGAAGTGGCTGGAATTCGTATAAAATGGTGTGACATTTGTGTGGAAAGGTATGGAATCTGTGTGGAATTGTATAGAATTCGTGTGGAATCCGTGTGAAGTTGTACGGAATCTGTGTGGAATTCGTGTGAGGTGGTTTAGAGTTTGTGTAAAGATGTATGGAATCCCATTGAAATCTGTGTAGAGTTGTAGGGAATTAATGTGGAGTCCGCATGGAGCCTGTGTTAAATTGTGAGGTATCTGCACAGGATTCGAGTGACGATTGTATGGAATCCATGTGGAATCTGTGCGAAATTACTAGAATTCGTATAAAATTGTGCGAAGTTGTGTTGAATACATGTGCAAATCGTGTAAAGTTGAGGTGGAATCTGCTTAGAGTTGTATGGAATTATTCGGAATCTGTGTAGGGTTGTGTGGAATCCGTGTAAAATTTCCAGTGTTGTCTGGAATTTTTCATGCGTTGTAACTAATTTATGTGAAGTTGTGTGGAATTCGTGAGGAGTTGTACGGAATCTCTGTGGAGTTATCTGAAATTAGTGTATATTTTTTGTGGAATCTGTGTAAAGTTGCGTGTAATCTGTGTAGAATTCGTGTAAAATTGCATAAATTTCACGTAGAATCCATACAACAAAAATCATTTCTATAAGTAAAATCAAGTTATGAAAACTCGTGACGCAAACAAAAAAAAAATATATATTTCCCATTAAAATATGGATTTTCCTAAACTGCAGATGCGTCAACTGAATGATGAGGTCGATATAACCTTAATCACTGAAATCTTAATGAAGTGAGGTGTTTTCGAAATTGCACACCTTTTCGTCCCCGCCGCATAAAGCACCACTGCAGCATCAAACATCCCACTCTGGACTGTGGTCGGGTGCGAGGTCAGTGACTCTCGATGCGTCTGCAATTACTGTACCGGAGGGTCATCCTCGCCGAACACTATTACACCTGCACTCAACGAACCTTATGCAATCGCCACACGCGACTTTCATAATCCCCACGTGAGGTCACCACTCCCGTAAAAAGCATCAGTCTTTTTTCAGAGCGACATAACTTTACTGCTTACTTTGACGATCTGCTAAAATCATTGTTATGTTACAAAAATAAAGAAGCTACTGAAGACTCAGACAGCCTTGCATGAGGGATGTCGAATATCTTCTTGCAGCATCATATTTTTGCAAGCACTGCTGCAGTTGATGAAAAATGCAAATGCAAACCGAGTTTCCAGCAGCGGCACAAAAAAACGCGGTAATTTAAACGGTCTTCCTGTGCTTGAGGTACTGAAAATAAGCTTGAAAACCGATAGTGCGATCGATCCTGCAATTGCGAGGAACACGGCATTCGAAGCCGGAAATGGTAAGATAGAAAGAAGACTGCTGGAGTTGTGGGACTGAGAAGGCTGAATGAAATAGCGAGGATTCCGGAGTAAAACTGGAAGCTGAATTTCTGGCACTGGCACCGTTATCTGGGTGGAATATCCGGTGACCTCAGCCGCGGCACACTACGTAGCCGGGTCACGCGGCTACCCGAGTCATCAAGCCAAGACTGGCCGAGAATTCTAAATGAGAGGAATTCTATCGGATGTGATCCGCACATTATCCCATCAACTAAGTCCGGGAAAATTGATCGAAGAATTATATGGATATAGTATGATGTGATATGACATGATATGTTGGACCTATGATAAGCATCAGTTCCATGTGCGCTGCATTGAATGAATGTTTGCTGAATGCTTCATCTAATGCAGTGCAGATAGTTTCACGTGATTGCTGAAGTCCCTTCTGCGGACACCCGATGAATATAAATACTACATGACACTTACAACACACGATTGTTATTGCAGATTGCATTATCAGAGGCTAGCACAGGATATATCGATTCTTGCGAGCAACTGCACACAGAAAGCATGCATCGTGAAAAGATGCGAATGCATTAACGCGAAACGTAATGTTATGTCGTAAAATTGCACATAAAATGCAGCGTAAAACCTGCATACGATTTTCGCAGCCTCTAATGCAATTCATGTATGCAAATGGGAGGTTTCACACGGATCGCCTCAAGTCGAAAATTCCACCTCGCGTTTCTGATATAACATAATGATGAACAGCTATGAATTCCCCCCCATAACATGCGAACCTGGAATCATTGTTTCCGCATTTACATGTTTTATGAAAAATGGCGGTGGGTTTCACTCGCGTTGTGTGGAAAAGTGACAGATGGGGAGAAAAGGGTTTGTTTTCGGGGTTTTGAGAGAAAGTTGCACGGCCCGGTGAGGTCGGATGGCGACTGACTCTCCGGGCGTCGCGACGCCGACGCCACCTTCGACCACCCTTTTCCGCTCTTTGCCGCACTTCCTCCCCTTGTCGGGAGTTCGAAACTGGCAAGGCAACCTTCCTACCCTCGGCACTCGTCAGCCCTCGTCACGGCTATGTTTTACTCTTAGGTAGGACGTCGAGGGTGTAGAGTGTATCTAGTGCTTATGCAAAGGGCGGAATATGCGCCGAGGGTTTGTGTGGATTTGCATTATCTATATAAACAGAACTATGTACCATATACTATATGTATGTATACAACTATACATATATAGAAGTACATGAGCACCTGGTACGAGTCTCGCAAGGGTGGCTGACCTACGGAAACCCCTTCCGATTCCGTGGCGCCTCACTCGCCATTCACCCCCTTTAAGGAAGCCCGGTCGACGTCCAAAAAGTGCAACAGTGGCATAAGATATTTACAGCGAGGCATATCCATACTGCTATAGATATAGGGGTTTATGTACGATCAGGCTGGCGGCTAAAGAAGACTATGGAAACTAAATTCCAGTATTATTTTTCTGGTTTGCAACATTATTACATTCTCACTTTTATCGTCTTTTAGAAAATTTATTAAAAATTCAAGCTTTGAGGGAGAGAGTTTTTTTTAGTCTTTAAGGATGAAGTGCATTGATGGAGAATTAATAGGTGAAGGATGGAGGGTTTATGGTTATTTTTAAAAATTGTGGAATATTTTCAGGAAAAAATATTATGTATAGATAGAAATCTTTGCGAGTCGTGTTAATAACAATTACGATTTCCACGCAACCCTACACGAATTCTACACGAGTTGGATACGAATTATATACGAATTCTGATGTATTCCTCACAATTCTAAATATATTCCACACAGCTCTGCGAATATTCCACACAAATGTATACTGATTCCATACAATGCTACACGAATTTCGCACAAGCCAACACAGATTTCACTCGTTTCTACTTCCAAATAAATCTAGACGAATGCAGCACAACTGTAGACAAATTGAAACAACCTAACACGAATTCTACACGAATTTTGATGAATTCCTTACAATTCCAAATGGATTTCACACAGCTCTGTGAATATTCTAAACAAATTTATACTGATTCCATACAATGCTACACGAATTTCGCACAAGCTAACACAGATTTCACACTGCAAAAGTGTTCAGTTAATCAGAATCGACTGTACATCAAATTATTAAACAGAATTTTAAAAGACATGAAGTGATTTCAAAGATTGCAAAGATCTAAAACCACTTGAAGGAATTGACAAATTGACAAAATGCAATATCTGCGTGAATGAACATGTCCAGACAACCGTTAGCATATCAGTTTTTGGTTCAGTGATGCCAGTTGTAGGTTCATAGTTTTAGATGGTTGCACGCCTGTCATATCACTACTCTCAGTGCTCAGCAACGACGAGATATCGATTCCCAATTCTCGTCGATGTCTACTGGTATGTGCAACGTTAAGCTTTGGCGTTTGGTCTGTGGTAAATTCCTCTCCCTCCGTCATTTCTATCTCGACCCGAGAACATCCCCGGAAATCAAGTTACAAGCGAACCTCTCACCTCAAGACGTCGAATTACGTACTACTCGAAACGTGGATTCCAGTAAGGAAAAAGTATCGATTCTTCAAGGGACAATGACTGTCTTCGAGGTCGTGACCGCAACACTATAGAAATAAATTTGCATCAGCTTTTGGCATGATATTAAAATTATCACATGTTCATCAGCGATTATATCAGTCTTGATAGTCGAAGATAATTTCCTTTCCACTCTAGAGACAGAAGAATGAGTTGTCTTGTTAGAAGCTTGAAGCTTCGAACCTTTGATCCTCAATTATTCAATTTTCTTTAGGGTCAAGGTAAAGCTCTTCAACCTTAACTTCAATCTTAAGTCGAGTTTCGTTTTCGAGTGCAATTAAAACTTTCCTTTTCCACCTTCTTAGGCACGAGTTCCCACCAACCAATCAACCGGCTTTTCATTTCGAACGTGGACATCTTCTGAAATAAAAAAACAGAGATAAAGAAACTGAACTAAAGCTCAAGTTTTTCCAGAGCTGATTTTCTTTTCCACTGGAGAGTGGTAAAACTTTTTTGTAGAAGCAGCCTTTCGGTCAATTTAACGTTAAATTTGAAAGCAGAAGGACCAATTTCCCTCAGCAGAAAATTTTTTTACTACCTCAGTAATAGATTTTCGATTTGAGTTATGAAAAGTTTGGAATACTCGAGTCGGTTTTACTTTCATAGTTTTCTTCTGGACTGTTCAGGTTCCGTTTTATCTAGTCTGAAATCAGAAAGACTTGCGGAAGATTAAATGAGATTAAATGAGGGAGAAATGCAGAATTATTTCAGCCTGCTGACAAAAGGATTTCCTGGCTTTTAATTTGGGTTCGAAGCCAGTGACCAAATATTTTATTCGAGTTGCTAAAGAGGCAGAAAGTTAGAGTCGTATATTTGTTCGATTTCCCTGATGGAAAGATCAACTAGATTCACGCCTAAGGGGAATTAAGAGCAATCTCGTTTCCCTTTATCGATGTTGTGGTGGAAGGATTCGAACCATCCCAAGAGACAAATAAAACAGCGAGGAATTGATAAAAAATGTTTGCGATAAATAAGGAAAAATATTTGGAACAATCTTACAAAATTTGTTCTTTAAACGTAAATTTTTATAAATTTATTTCGAAAATTCTAATCTTATTTCTAAATAGTTATTCATTTGTTATTCCTCATCAAGTAAACGAAGAAAAATGTATAAAAAGCGAAATAAATAAATTTCCATTGCAAAGCACTAAATCAAGCTGATTCTTAACTCGCTGGGATTCATTCATTAAAGCCAACCACGTCATAAAAATACGGTTCGCAATCTTTTCATATAAAGGATTGAATAGAAATGAGGGTTTGCTTTCTTTTTAAAGTTGACGTGGTATTTGTACTTACGTAAATCCGTGAATAAAATGTTAAATGGTATCTCGACTCACCTGCAAAAAAATTTCTCATTAGTTTTATTTAATATATTTTATCACAGTTGAGATTATATTATTTTTATCAAATTGAAAATTATATTTTTCTGGAATTCGCTTCAATTCGTTGGATATAAATTAAATAATGCTTCTTAAAATCTTGGCAAATGACAAGCTGCTCTTCGTAATAAAAAGAAACGATATATTTTCTAACAACGAAGGTATAAAAAGTCGTTTTATTGATTAAAAAAGTGGAAGTAAGTCACTTCAATATGAGTGGATCTGAAGTTGATGGAGATAAAAGTAAAAACAAATTTTAAGGCTATTCAATTTCCTCGGATTTGGAATTATAAACATAAAAATAATTCGTTAAATATTTTCAAAGATTTACAAGTGAGTAAAAAAAAATTAATAATTTCAAAGATTTAAAAAGGATTTACAAAGATTCAAAGCCATTTCTATATTTATTTCGAAATCGGGTTGAAAATTTCTAAAGTTAAAGAAAATGGTACGTCAGGTTCTAACATTTTTATTAAAACAAAAAAATGGAATAAAGTGCTAAAATAATTTAAAAATTCGTTATTAACGACTTCTTTTTTTCCACGTTTTTAGTAATATCTCAAATTCCAAACCCTGGGTTACAATGTGCTTACAAGTGAAGAAAAGCGATGGAACGATTGGCTCGATTTGTCTCAATCGTTTCCTCTTTTCCAACCCAAAAGCCCCTTCGCCACCCTCTATTGTTTTCCTTCTCAATAGAGTCGGGCCAATATCTCCATTCTAGTTTCGAGATCACTCCAGCCCAAAATCTCAAGCAGACTCCACTAGAAAATGTCTGTTCTGACATCTGATGTAGACTCAACTTTGTTTCGAAAGAAAATTTCATCCAAAGAAGATGGATTATCCAAGAAGCCCAAGAAACGTTAAATCTTAAACCGATAATTGAATTTCCCCCTATTATCTGAGTCTAACTTAGGAACAATTCTGAAGTTCGTTCGTGCGTAAGTTTAATGGAAGCTCTAGAGTCTTTGGGGTTACCCGAATTACACCACAAGCCCTTCTTACGTCTAGAGGATTTTTAGGGAGTCTGGTCACGTGGGAAACTAGTGAGGCTTCCCTCTGTTTATTCGATTTCCACAGACTTCTTAACATACGAAAGTATCATGTTGCCAAGAATACCTTCATTTTGGAAATATCGAGGAAGCTGGAAAGCCATCAGCTGAAGCTGGAGATCGATACGATAGAATAAGAGGGTATTCCAATTTCACTTTTGAAATTAGTACATTTGGGGATGAAACTAACCAAAGCGATACTACATCCAATATCGTTATTGGACTTTTAGAAACGTACAAATCTAATTTGAATACCGATGCAATGCTCAGATTATGGAGTCCCTTCGTGCTTATAGGAAATCGACGCCAGGCAAGATTATCGGATTTCTCTGTTGCTGCAAACCGAAGCCGTAAAACGCCCCAATTATCCAGCTGCGTCATGTGATATTACGAGATCCTGAAAATTATTTCTCGCATGACATATAGGCTTTTCTAATCATTCTAAATAAGTACACATTCATTTCCATGTCAAAATATTGACATGCTTTATGATGCCAAGGGAAATGATTTAAGGATGTATCAATTTTATAGTTATTTTTATGGGAAAAATGTAAACCATTATTTGTTTTGCGTTCTTCACTTTTCATTGTTGTCTTTCAGTATGAATTGCATCTATTAACTCCTTATTGAGTTCTCAGCAAATTCATGCATGGATACGAAATGAAGACCCTCTTCATAAACATGCCACCAGCGGCTTTCCTAAATCACAAACAATCGACTCAGAACGTAACTGGAGTGATGTTTCAGAAGGTGGAATATTTTGAGTGGTGCAGGGGAATTGCAAATGCTAACACTTGCTAGGTGGTTCCTGTTCTTCGAGAAGAGAAACACCGACTAAGAACTACTTGGAAAGTCATGAACCTAATCGTCGTTTTGACTATGCCTTCGATTCTCTATATTACATCACGCATCTTACTGTTCGACAAAGGAAACTGGCGTCCAGAATACAATTTGGAAATCGTCCTTAGATTCACAGTTCCACGATCACCCGATAATCATATTGAAAGGTTCTTCTTTGTTTCTGCACTCTAGGCATATTTCCTCTACTCGTCGATGATCCACACATCTTTAACGTCCAGTTAAGTCATAACTCCAACCCTTTGCAATGATCGAGTATTAAAAGAGAAAAAGAAGCTAGATGGGTGCTTATGAACGAGCAGAACATTTGCGAGTCACCTGCTGCAAAGATCATGGACGAAAACGTCAAGACTTTGAGCAACACTGTACTCTATACTCTATAAAACAGGATCACTACATAAATGGTTAACGGATTCCGATATCAAGGTATCATGTAAGATACCTAGAGATTTGCTCTTAGCCTAATTGTCCTTATCGGCTTGGGATACACCTTCCCTATCATCGCCTT
This sequence comes from Synergus laeviventris, assembly GCA_032275145.1. Lineage (NCBI taxonomy): Eukaryota > Metazoa > Arthropoda > Insecta > Hymenoptera > Cynipidae > Synergus > Synergus laeviventris. The sequence goes on from JAUESI010000001.1 coordinate 3,596,911, forward strand.
TATTTTTGAACTAATTACACCTTTCTTAAAGAAGAAACTGCAACGCATCATATATAAGGTCATCAAATCAGACATCCATATCCAGAGTAATGTCCTCGTAAATCTCACGAAATCGGTCAGTACCAACAACCAAACGTGCCCCTCAACATGGTTCAAGGAATCAAGTAAGACTCTCGACACAAGCACCTCTTGTACACCTCATAAATCGGAATAAGCTCTTAACCTAATTGTTCTTGTAGTCTTCTCTATCCTTGTATGTCTTTTAGAACTAATTACACCTTGCTTAAAGAAGCAGCTGCAACACGTCAGAGTTTCCGACCAAACTTTGCTCTTGTCGATAAATTGTAACAGTAACTCGAATAAATTTGCTCTTATTCATCCTCTTAAATTCTCTTCAATCCAAACTGTCCTTCCTCTATTAGATACTCCCAAGTTTTATCAGTTCCATTAAAATCAGATCTAAATCTTTTTTTATTCAGCTCTCGCCTGAGTTTTCTTTCAATTGCAACCTAGCTTATATCTCTCAAGCCTTGTCTTTTATCAGCAGCGTGATAAGATTTTTACCTTGTGCGTTGCCGTTGTGGTGCGTTGCCTGCGGCATTCCTGGATAAAGAGGCGAGGGATGAGGCGAGGGTTGGTTGCTGGGCGGCCCCGAATGGGGGTTGGCAGTCGTTGGGGTTAGCGTCGCCGAAGCTGGTTGCTGAGATTGCTGACATTGCTGTCCCGTGGAAGACCCTGTTGTCATAGGGTTGCCTCCATTACCGGCACCACTCCCAGCAACATTACCCGATTGTTGTTGCAGTTGTTGTTGCAGTTGCTGTTGCAGCAGTTGCTGGGGCGTTTGCTGAGGCGTAGGTGGTTTCTGAGTATTGCCAGGTTCACCCACTGGACCTGAAATGCATTAAAAATCCCGAATGACGAGTCAGTAAATATTTAAATGTATTTCAAATAGTTAAATGTTTTAGTACTTGGATAACTTCATTTTATATCAAGTAATATTTGTCGAAGGAATTTGAAATCGATAGCTTGGATTTTCATACGAAAAACCAGAAAGATTCTCAGCAGCAAAAAAAATGCATTCTTTTTTCCGGTTTAAAGTCTGATCTTCTTTATCAAAGAAAATCTCTCTGGTGGAAATTCTAACAAGCAGGGTGCGACATCTAGCCCGAACGAACCAACAGAGCCAGAACCACGCAGGAAGAGAAGTCGGTAAGGAGGAAAACGAACTGACCAGCCAAGGGTAAAATATTCCACAGAAAAGATGGAGTGAGAAAATTTAATACGAAATTTGAAATAAAGAAAATTGACTAAATTAAAAGCAAGCAAAAAGAAAGCTAATAAAGCAATTTAAATTAGAATTTCTCGCACGTTCTAAAATTCAATTTCTCTACCTAACCATAAAGACTTTTATAGTCTTTCTCGGTTGCTGGGGGAGGTTTAGTCTCTCGTGAAAATTTACGAGCTGCCTCTAGCAATAAGGCAAGACAATATATCTTAAAGTCCGAAAAATCAGAGCCCATAAAGATCCAGAATTTATTGAGAATGCAGTACGTGAAGTATGACTAAAATCTAGAAAATAGTTCAGCTTCCAAAAAGACAGATTCGAGATTCAAGAATGTGACCTAACTCGTGGAACAAGCGAGAGAGAAGAAAGAACATGTTATGAATTTTTAAAATAAGTTTAAGCATTAAAACTAAAGCTTTTTTATTTCGCCAAGTTGAATAAATTGTTAGGATTATTTTTCTGGATTTACTGGACAAGATTTTTCTAATTAGATAAAGAAAAAAATCCGCCTCTGCTAGGATTCGAACCCAGACTCCAAGTTTTCAAAACGATCGAGTTCTCATCGGTTAAGGTCGATTTTTTGCTTTATTTAATTGGAAATATCTAGAATAAATCGAAGATATATAACTGTCTTTATAATTTGATAATCATTTTCTTAAAATGTAGAATGCTCACCGTTTTCCGGAATTGGGGATTGTGGACTGTCTGGTAACAATATTCCCTTTTGCACCAATTCTTCTCTTTTAGCACGAAAGGAAATTTTTCTCTCAAGAGCTGAAAAATGTTGAGTTATAAATGTATTGAACAAATCTGAATTTAGAATTCCAAATGTGAAAAATAACAAATAAATAATTTTCGAAAATTCAAATGAAAAATTTTTTTAATATTATTTTTTTTTAATCTTTTTTTTTTCGGGAATTTTAATTTTGAGGAATTATTTTTTCGGTATTTTTTCACATCGGGGATTTTGATTTATCGACAGAAAGATGTCGAACCAATTAAATAAATATAATTATAAATAAAATTTGTAATAAAATGTTTTTAATCTTACATCTTGAGGCAGCTTCGAATTTATCCGATTTCTTTTTTCGTTTCCATTTCCAAGGTTTAAATAATCTTCCGAGAGCCGAAAATTTACTTTTTCTTTCGATCGGCGGTGTTCTGGCTCCAGAACCCAAACTGTTTGTTCGCAAAGCCGCTCCATTTTGTTTTTTTGCTGAAACAGAAAAATTCAAGGTCAGATAAAACAATTCCATCCATTTACAAAACAAAACAAAATATTAACAACGATTTTATTATCATAATAACAAAATATTTCATCAGCAGAGTTTACTATTGAATGATAAAATAGATAAGAATTGAAGAGTTCTACTTTATCGGCTCGGGCGTTTTACAGGTGTTTCCATTACCCAGAAACCCTTGCCGACTGGGGATGAATATCCACAGAACTTAATCAATTTTTGATGTAAATATTACTTCAAAGGTATTAGAAAATCCTTGATAAAATATCGACAATTGAAAATTAATTTTATTCATTAAAGGAAATATTAATTATCGTATATTTTAAACCTTTAATAGTATTTGAAATATTTTGGAAGGGTGAATTTACAGCGAGGATCAGAGGAGAATCAATACTTGTGATAGGAGCCTGCAGCAAATTGAATTGAATTGAATTGAATTCAGTCTATACTGGAACATTATATTAGCTTCAAATAATTAATTTCTGATTGGTTGTGTATTTTTCCTGGAATCAATGGATTGGAGAATCAAAAGGCTATTGTCATTTATTAGTTTCTCTTTGACTAAACTCATAATTATCTTGTCAAAGAGATTTGCTCAAATTCATAAACCTTCTTGTAAAAATACCTCTGAATGCTACTTTTTTCAAAAATGGCCAAAACGTCTCTTTTCGAACAGAAACTAAAATGCCCTTTTTTCAAAGTCACTCAAAAAGTTTTTGGTTAAAAAAAAAAGACGAAACCATCCTTCAGTGAAAAATGGTCACAACGCCTTTTCAAAAAAAATGGCCAAAAAATGGCCCTTCTATAAAATCAAAGAAATCACCTGTTTAAATATTGACAAATATAGTCTCTTTATAAAAAATGGCCAAAACGTCTCTTTTTGGACAGAAGCTGAAATGCCTTTTTTTTAATGTCGCTCAAAAAGTTTTTCGTTAAAAACAAAAAGGCGAAAACATCCTTCAGTGAAAAATGGTCACGCTTTTTTTTTAAAAATGGCAAAAAATGGCCCTTCTATAAAATCAACGAAATCAACTGTTTAAATATTGACAATTATAGTCTCTTTATAAAAAATAGCGAAACTTCTCTTTTTTAAAAAAATGGACAAAACGTCTCTTTTTAAACAGAACCTTAAATACCCTTTTTTAAAGTCGCTCCAAAAGTTTTTCGTTAAAAAAAATATGAAAATATCCTTCAGTGAAAAATGGTCACGCCTTTTTTTAAAAAATGGCCAAAAAATGGCACTTCTATAAAAGCAATGAAATCACCTGTTTAAATATTGACAAATATGGTATCTTTATAAAAAATGGCGAAACTTCTTTTTTTTTTTAAAATGGACAAAACGTCTCTTTAAAAAATGACTTGAACGTCTCTATTTAAAAAGTGACTAAAACGACTCTCTGTGAAAAGTGGTTAAATGCCCCTTTTCTCAAAGTGGTTCAGAACATTAAAGAAAAAAAGCTCGTTAAAAAAAGGTAAAAACGACTTTTGTTAAAAAATGGCGATTTAAAAATCTAGGTCACACAGCTATAGTTGATTTTACCCCAAAAACTAGCTTAATTTCTCACATTGGCTTCATGAAACTGAATCTCATCCAGAATCCCCTTCATCTTAAATCTTAAATCCCCTCACTTGAAATCTCAAGCCCAAACTTTCAGTAAGATTCATTTGGTGTATTTTCACCACCCTCTTTATTCTGGCAGTATGATCTTCAGAATCGCTTAGGGAGCCGTAATCGACGTACGTTTTCGCTTTTCAAGACGAAAAGGTACTTTCGAACTGCCCTACCACACTTTATCGACCAATATCCCCATGAGGTTTACGAAAATTGCCAGTTCAGTAGATTCTACCCCTCTTATTCAGGATTTGCTCTCCTTATGTCACCCCTGTCAACGATCTTTTTTTTTCCCTTCCCTAAATGCAACCATTATTGATATGTTGGAAACAAAGCCTCTATTTTGTCCTTTTTCACTAAGCTCCTTTTACAAGTGCTCATTTTTGTAAGTAGTGGGATTGTGGGTATTTTCTACAGGGGGTAGTTTTTAAGGGTGCATGCGAGAGTTATCACCCCCATTATTATATTAGGGATCATCAAAGAGAATTTTTGACGTTTAACAATTGGTCGAAAGAGGGTCCTTCTTAGTTTTTTCTATAGGGGGTGGTTTTTAGGGGTCCATCCGAGAGTTCTCACCCCTACTATTATATTGGGGGTGAGAATTTTCGATGTTTAAAAATCCATCGAAAGGTAGGGTTCTTTGTAGGTTTTAAGTCGTGTTTGTAACTAGGGTTGGTTTTTCAACCCTATAATTAAAAAGTTTGGTATTTTTTATATATAATACGTTTTTAGGCCACTAAAATCAATGCCCACCAGAATAAAAAATAAATAAACAAAAACATTTTTCTCATCGTTCATTTAAACGTTTAGAACTTTTGAATCATCTGAAAAGCACCTACTTCTGATTTTTTTAAACTAAATATTTTACGAAATATTTTTCTCTCAGACCAATATTTATCAAAATAAAGTGAAAAAACATAATGAAAATTAGTATTTTTTAAATTTTGACTTCGAAAATCACATTTCCGGGGATTTTCTCTATCGTTTTCTTAATTAGAGCGTCAAAGCACATCCATATACGAAGTTTACCAAAAATCGGAGAAGGGACCTTTTTCCACTCTTGCACACGATACTTTTAGAAAATCTCATTTTTGTCGGAAAATAATGATATCAGAGTAAAAACGTATAGAACAAAACATATGTATTTTCTTAGGCTCCACAACTTTCATAGGAAACATTTTTCTCTCAGACAAACATTTATCAAAATAAAGTGAAAAAACATGATAAAAATTAGTATTTTTTAAATTTTGACTTCGAAAATCACATTTCCGGGGATTTTCTCTATCGTTTTCTTAATTAGAGC
>JAUESI010000001.1:3610958-3624073 GCA_032275145.1 Synergus laeviventris
ACTTTTTACTCCCTAGGGAGCAAAACAATACTTTTTGGTGCAGCCTCCTTAGTGGAACGATCCGTATGAGGTCATCAAGTTAGGTGTTCGTAGCCTTTTCGCCAGGAGTCCATCCATCCACTTCAGTCTCTCAAAATCGCCCAATAACCCACAACAACGTACATTGCTGAACCTGGAATATAGCTTCTGGTTCCCTCAGCGAACGATGAATTCATTGTTCAATCACGCAACAAAGTGGGAAGAGCCCCCCTCGCCATAAACCACTTTCTCTCATCTCTCATGATGAATTCGTGACTGAGGTATCATCTCGCGTATCGTCTCCTTAATATTTTTAATACTTAATTTTTGTTAGTAGGTTTTCTTTTCATACTCACGAAGGTCTAGAGAAGCAAGATTGGACTCACCTGAAACAAAAAAGGAGGCCATATTGTTAATAAAAGTCAAAGCAGATAGCACAATCTTATTTTACAGACGTACATGAAAGACCGGAAAATTCATTTCCTGCTTTTTAAAAAGATTTGATGTCCTCTAAAAGTGAAATAAAAATTCCGTAAGTATACGACACGAGATTGAAGTTACGAGGGAAGCCTTCCAACTTCCCACAAGACTCTTAGGAACTCAAGATTGTGGGTAGTGGAAACTTTTAAGCAAATTAAGCGCTCTAAACCATTGATCTTCCATACAGCGAGAAAATATATGATTTCCCCACAGATTCCACTCTAAAAAAAAGTCAAATTTGGAAGAGGATCGAATTATGGTAATTCCTAGTACTTTTTAGTCCCTAGGGATACTTGTATCCTCTCTTGAATTAAAAAATGGCATGATTTAGATCTGAACGTCAAGTTGTAAAATGTAAGGTTTCTTAGGAGTGTTTCTAGACCAATGGTCAAGCCGACTCAGTTGGTCGAGAAATAGCACACTGTGGTATTAATTAAGGCAATGGGGACTCTCTAGAGCCTTAGAAAAGACAATTTGTAAACTTGCATGTGGTAGAAGAGTACTATATAAGAATCAAGAGAGGGCAAATCGATGCTTATTCTCCTGAGTACAATGTGACCAAGAAGAACACGTGTTGGGTCAATTGTGTCAGCTGTTAAGGAAGAAGAAAAGGCTTCCACTTTCCAGCGCCACTTCATGAATAGCAAACGTGTCAAGTTAATCATTGAATTCCGGAAAATGAGTTCCTGACCTCTGACATGATACCTTCATAAATCCCCAATCCCCAATAATAATAGCTTGAAACAGTAATTTAAATTGCTGAAAGTGGGAGGGGAATAATAGCACCGTATTATTGCGTTGCCTAACTACTGGCACACTTATTTGAGTGTGGGTGGATTTCTCATACAAAGAATTGATAAAGATGATAAATAAATGAACGCCAAAGAGGACAATGGAATGCAATCTCCGTGAAGGATGAAACATCGTAAAGGTGGAGTTTGAAACTGGATGGTGCAAAAAAATTGATTAGAGTTCATAGGTATCTGCTACTGCAGTTTATGGACGACATATATAGCAGGGAAATATGTGGGACAGTGCAGGTACAAGGCATTCCGAACTGGTAAGATAAGTCATGTTTTAGTTATAAATAAATCATGACGAACCCATTCCTGTCACGGATCTATACGCTTTTCAATCGTGGGCAGGAAGAGGAAAGAATGAACTTCCATGAATGCAAAGGCGTAGTCAATATTTGGTTTAGATGCTCTCTTTCAAGAGAATAAAAAGGAAAACATTGCTGCAATCTTTCTCAAGTTATATCAATACTCAATAACTATATATTATACCATACAACAATACGTGTTGTTCATATTATTTTGTTGTTTGTATGGTGTTGTTTCTAAGGCAGATAAAGTTGGAGCTTGCAGTCGAAATAATAGAGAACTTTGTCAATAAAACAAAGCAACAGGTAGCTTATAAACGGATATATCAGATGACTTGAGAACAGGCCGCAATTCGACTCCTGGGAGCCATGTTTCTAGACTAGACGACAGGGGAAGTGTCCCCGTTGAATTTACGTGAATCCTCTTAAAGGTAAGCCGGAAGTCTTGTAAGCTGTTGAAGCACTGAATTGTGCCCATTGTCTCTACAGTAATCTCGCCATTCTTAATTCCAATATCATCACTTTGTCTTCGCCACTACTATATTCATCAAGCAACTAAAGTTATTTTCAGCAGAAGTACGTAAAACCTTCGGTAAAAAAAGACGACCTTGTCGGGATTGCAGATTAGAGACATAAATTGGTACAATACACCACCCACAAATAGGCATTTCGCGTTGGAAGTGAGCACAGTCAATGGTTCGTTATTCCGACCTTTGCTGAATAAATAGGCCAAACATACCGGCGGGAAGTCTCGCTAGAGTGGTTCCTTGTTTGCTCTGAATGGAAAGGAAAATAAAAGCAGAGGGAGAGAGATAGATCTTTCGCTTTTATTTTCCTTGTCCCACATTCTACTGCCACCCTTTTTGACAATTTACGTCATGCTTGCGGTGCATAGTACCTTGTAAGCACCGTTATCATGGCGAGTGTAGTCACACTGCGAAGGCAGACAAGTGGAACCTACGAGTGAGATGGGAAGGGGATAGCTTCATTGGCTGGAGGTATCGCAAGATTGGTTTCACATTTCTGTGACGAAGGAGGATTGTAGGCGCTGCAACGTCGACGACGAAACTGGCACTGAAAGCACGCCCAGAGGAAAGATTTTCTCCTCTCAGTGGGACAAGGCAGAATGTATCTAGACAGTCGCCATTTTTTATGAAGAGCAAACTGCAAACTGTGCTGCAGTTTTAAATTCTTAAAGCACGAAAAAGAATGAAGTTTATTTCCAGAGATAAGATGAAAACTGGCATTGGTAAGCCAACCTCATCATTTTCCAGTCCCGGATCTTGTGGAACGATCGCCTCAAATTCCACTTGATTCTCGAGATGGGAAATAGTTTCGTGTCAGGCCAGAGCAGAGGAGGGTATGCTGGGTAATAATCGGCCGTGATCCGTCACGGTCAAGGCTTAGTGCTGCGAATGGGAATCTTTGGGAGAAAAAATCCGAAGGAGTGGTTCCGAGAGTAAACCGGCTTCTCGTAATAGGCGGCACCCCGTCGACCACGGCCGAAGTCGCGCTACAAGGAGAAAATTGTTTTGTATACGCCAAACCGTTCCTGGCAACGTTCCTGGGTTCGGAGGCGCCTACCGACTATTTTCCTCATGGAAATCCGCCAAAAGTGACTCGACACACTTCGCCAATCCGCAGTAATACGAGCAATTCGATAAAACCGGAGGCACGCATATCTTACTCCTGAAATCACTTGGCTCCTTCAGTATAATAGTTTCTAATCGAAAAAGAAGGAGACGAGAACAAGAAAACCTAATGGGGCTGAATAGCTAAAATTTGCTGATAATGTATCAAACCTGTTTGTCAACAAGGAATTTATCTGGATCTTGGGTAAATATTATCAGCTGGGAAGGCAACATTATGACATTAATGGCGTCGACGCATTTCTCCCTTTAAATCTAGCAGCCAGACAGAAGTATCGATTCCGTAAGATTCCGCGCTCTTTCGGTTTGTCACTCAGACTCTGCTCCAGAGATTAGGTTATCCTTAATACAACATGCAATTTTGTAGAAAATCGTCAAAGATTTTTTGCTGGCGCTTTCCATCTTCCGACTTGTCTATTCAAATAGAACACAATTTAGTAAGAGTTGATGCAGCTCGTGTCCGACCTCGTTCCACCGATTCGGTCGATGTGCTGGTTTGATTTGTTACCCGACTACTTGCGCAACAATGCTGCTAACACCAGTCATCTCAATTGTCATCGTTTTCGTCAGTGGCATTGCGTTGGAACAGTTTGCTTCATCCATCAGTGCGATTTCGGCGGAGCAACAAGCTTCAAGCTTTCCACCCCCTCATATCCTCCACCTCCTCATCACCTATTTACCTCTCTACCGCCAACCAATTCCACCCACCACCTCTTCTCTTGTCACTCTGTTCATCAGTGAGAAATCGATTCGATTGTCGATTCCAATCAGGACCCAGGATTGTATTCCCTAGATTTACCGACTTCGATTGACACAGTGATAAATTGAAAATACTTGATGCATTCAATTAAAAAAAAAGGACATTCGTTTACCACTCGTCAAACTTGTTATCATCTTCTAGATCCAACTGCAATATTTTCATCGACATCATTCTTGTCCCTACATGTATCCGAGATCCAGATTTAATCGAGCCGAAGCTAATAAAGTGGTAATTCTACTACTGGAACGGTTGTAACCCAAATCAAGAGCAACGCCATAAAATAAACGTGTTTGGAATGTATGAGCGATGTTATTGGCACAGGAAATTACTTAGAGAATCCATGCAAGACTTCGAGCAAAAAGACAACTTTTTCACACGCCATGCCACTTGTTAATAAAACTCGTAAATCGTCCTTATGCTTGCTGCTCGGAGATTTAAAATAAACTCTTAAAAATTGAATATTTAAGTAAACATATTTACTTTATGAATTTAATACAATTTATAGCTCCCACACGACGCAACTTCTACTCTCAGACCTGGTATAACATATTTCCAATAACAATTTCCATTTTGTGGGAGTTTTACAGCTATCGGTTAACCACAGATGTAAAATCCAATTCTGTGATATAAAGGCCATATAAATCCATTTATATTGAAAGATGATCAGTCCTCCAGACTTTCCTTTCTCTACCAAGAATGAGAAGAAAAATGAATAACATTTGAGTCACAATGCAAGTTTTCTTTACATTCACGTGATCGATATATAAAGCGGATCACTTGAGCTTTATCTCATTTCATAGCCGAGCTCTCTTATCTTCTCGAGTTTTACATTTCTAAACTTTTACTACAATTTTTATACGAATTCTAACATTAGTAGACATTAAATGTCGAAAAGTTGTTCTAAACAACATACGATGAATAATTCTTCATCTGAAGTGGTTTGAGGTTCATGTGCAGTGAAGTTCTCGATTGGGATTAGCCTGGTTCTATTCTGGTCCTGAAAGATGGTAGGGTAAATACACCAAGAGAGTATCAACGACCCTGTCGCTATTCTCTACACGGTCAAGGTTCATTTTCCTCAAGGTCTTTTGAAATGTCATCATTTTTAATAAAATTGTCAATCCTCTTTCAAATCATTTAACAGCGAATAAAAGTTTCAAACCTTTTTCAAATCACATACAATAGATCAAAACTACTTTTCCCCAGGGAGAACACGTTTTATACTTTGACAATAACGAGAGCGATCTCAGTGATGAATCCCCACACAATTACCATGCAAATCGCGTTCTCCAACCGCTTTCAAGTTCCAAAGCGCTTAGCACATTATTCATGCATAAGTTTTTCCTTTCTTAACAAGAGGAAAGTTATTTCCAAAACTTTTATAATTAAAATTAGTTTGACCTTCTGCACCTGAAGACTGTACAAAACTTTAATTTCAATTTACATCAAGCCTTAAATATCGAACACTCGAATACTCTTTAGTAAATTAAAGAAGAAAAGTTTTGTCAATGTTGTTCACAGCATTCCTAATAGTGGTGCTGGGTACCAGCTCCATCTTGTACTTATGGTAATTCAAGTAGTTGAGCCCAATCAGCATATGCATCATTGTTCTGTTCCTCCACACGCAGTTGTTGATCTTCAGCAAGAGGATTTAAATCGGATGAATAGGGAGGTCACTCCATTCCATTTATAAACTGCAAGTACTGCAAAGTCTAACAGAAATCTGAAACTTGACCGGTTTGGTGTGGGAAAGGTGCAGCACTGCAGTAGGAGTCGGACATCTATGAGTAGTCAGGATACGCAATGTGCTACATTCTCTCTCTCTCCACCGCATTGTTCCACTATTAGCGACCGGAAACGGGATCGCAAGAGCTTCATGCTGGTAATTTAGTGCCAACAGAGCTCGCGTTCACGTCGGTTGCCTTTACCACTTCTGTAATTGTCGCTTATGCCATTGCAATTGCTTCCGCCTCCCCTATTTCAACGATAAGCCTATTTTATGTCTCTGAAGCTGCTACATTGCTTCTCTACCTTTCTGGTCCTTTGCCAGACAAGGTAATTTCGTCCGGAATTAGCTAACTACATGTTCCAAAGAAAAACCTCTAAATTGGAAGCGATTCCACGTAAAATTATTCTACATTATTTCACTCTGTATGATAAAGACTACCATAACTAAAACATCATTCCATTTGATCTCCAAAGAACCTAAAAAGTTTCATTCCTAGCAAAACGCTATGGAAACAAAGCTGAGGCCAAAGAACAGCACGAGATGTGATGAAGCGCTGTTACCTAACCCTAGCCAAGAATGGAATGTGCATTTCGCATTCTCGTGATGATCGACTCGATCTTCGCGTGTGCAGGGATCAATTATTGCGCCGCGCGGTTGACTTCTAGTTGAAAATAAAATAAAGCTGATGCCAAGCCTTATCCGTAGTTTAAAATTTACATTTCGCGGTTATTATTACAGCTCATCCGTTCTTTGAATCAGAGTAGGAAGAGTTTAAAGTTCTAAAATAAATCCTAGGCCAAGTGGAACAATTCCCTCGAGATATTCTTCACTTTATGAATTCATTTCACTGCAAGCAAGAGAAAGGATATGTTTAAGCTGACAAATATTTAAACTTTCGAGAGCTAGGTAGGGTAAAATTCAATTGAATACTTATCGCTCAGAGACACTAAGTCGGTAGAGCTAGCTAATCGGTCATTACGACACTCGACGTTTATTTATCTTCGATGGAATGCTTGGTCGCGTTTAATACAATCTACGCTATTCTATCTACATAATCACGTGGAAAGCGTCAAAGATAAATTACAAGCCTACTATTTATTGCTTATTGTTTTTACGATCCCTTGTAAAAATCCCTTGTATTCAGAATGTTTCTGAATTCATTTAAATGTGTGAAATGACTGCACAATTAACCTCCTATCAGCTGCTTATATCACTGGATAGCCAACGAGTGATAAATCAAGTTACAGTATTGATGCCCGGAGTCAAATCTTGACGTTAGGTTGACAGCCATGCGCCATACATCGTTACCTCGCTCCAGTCCGGGAAACGTGTGGTTATCGTGATTTTCCACTTGGTAGCGATAGTATGTGGACACTCGATTCCGTACGTCCATTCATGTAACTTGAAAGCCACAGCAATAGGAATTGCCTGCCACTATCCGATTGTCAAACTTTCAAACGACGTTGATAAAGCCTCTGAGCGCCCTCAAAACACTTGTCGACTCCTCTTCCACTCCCAGTTTTTGTTTCTCTTTTCTTTGTCTCTTTCAGCACTTAGGAACATCCGAGAAACTTTCCGAAACTCGTCAATGTCTCGAGCTCTGCGATAGATAATTGCAAACTGTCCACGAACTGAAAAATAAAGAAGATGAATAATAAAAAATATCCAAACAATACAGTTATTCAACGATAAAAGAAGCGGAAAGAGTAACGTCAGAGTGGAATATTCAAGGCAAGATAACTGTGGAAAATGGAGGGAAGATCTTCCGTGAAAAGATAAATTGCTCTTCTCGCGTTTCTCTTCGCTTCGATCGCACTTGCTGCTTTTTAGTGCTTAGGCCCGCATTCCTCTTCGCGATCGTTATCTTAAGACTGGTAATCAAGAATTATATGGAGGGCCAATTTTCTTCACGTTGCATTCAAAACTTTCCTTTTTCAATATTAAAGTCTTCATTTGGCCCGCTGTATGCAAATTTATCTCCATCGTCGACTTTCACAATCCAAGTTATGCGGTTAAGTAACACAATCGCATAATTATCACCCCGAGTTGAGTGACGACGTCCGCGAAGTAGAACGAAGAGCGAAAGTCGAGTACCGAGAGAAAATCCCACGGATCCTCATATGTTTTTACAATTAGACATTGGAGACCTTCGATCCGAACATATCACATATTTGTATCGTCCTGTCCAATCTGATTTGGAGAAAGAGAATTCATAAGAGACGGCAAGACGGCAATCTGATGCAGACGAAAAGTTGGAATCGATAATTCTAGCTTAGGACTCTATACTCGTTCGAAAGCTTCAGCGAATCTTCGCGCAACCCTCTTTACTAGGCTTTGAAAGCAGGAGTGAAATGGGAAGGTTGGTGAATCTAATGGAACTGCTTTTGAAGAACTCAAGGACCTTGGCTACAAGCAAACGAGGATCCATTGTATGGTACGGTCATGTAAACATATATCTATGCCCCTAAAGCCTAAGTCGTGGCCCAAATGGCATGTTCCACCAAGATAAACTTCCAATTCAAAACGTACTGTAATAAGTTCTGATGGCAACTCTATCCAACTACATTATTATACTACAAATGTATACACGTGCCAGAGAAAGAAATAATCCAACACAAAAAACTTCAAAGTGTCCTACTTTCTGGAAACTGTCACCTACTTTATTTTATTCACTCGCGAATAAAGTTCGCACTGTTCTCAAAGATATGTACATTTAGATTTGTCAGGAAAGTTATGTTTAAAATATGAAGATTTTTAAGAATTAAAAACCTTTCTACTAAAATAATGACACTATATCCTTGGAATTCTTTACTAACTATGCCAAGAATCGTTCACGCAGAAATCATTATTATTAACTCTCCACGAGATAGTTTGTAAATAAACTCTTATTGAAGAACAGGTTTGAATAGCAATGCTGTTCGCATAAACATGATTCATTCCCCAGATATTAAAGCAACATTTCTCCGATCGATTACAAAATTCTTAAGAACGTATTTAAGCTACAGTTCCAAATAAATATAAAAAAACTGAAACAAGATTGAAACCCTATTTTTACTGTGTAAAGCTGTTTGCACGAAAGAAATATCCGAGCAATTTGTGTCGCCCTAAAAAATGCATGCGCAGTTTTCGTGGATCGTTTGAAACGGGGAAAAAAGTTCTTCCATTTCTTCGCGAAAAGAGCGGCCTTTTCCGGCCCTAGAGAATCACGAAATGAGTCGATGAATCTTCCATGAGGTGCGTTCCGAGGCTCGGATGTTGGGAGAGCAATCTTTCATATACCGGGAAAAGGAAGGTTGGAACATTAAACTTCATTCTCAGGTCTCCCTGAAACACATCCACACTTTTATTTTATGTCAAAACCATCTGATAAAGTTCCTCGCAAGACATTATCCAATGTATTATGTGAATGAAAGACTAAGTGATGAAAGAAACGTAACAACGACAAACAGAGCTCTAATAAATGGAGGCGTTGACCTTCACGTCTTGAAGAAGAGGCTGCTATACTGAATTACAAAAGATCTCAATTCGCATTGCGATTCTCCCCTCGGTACAAAAGTAATGTTCAACTCTGAACCTGGTAGCTAGCCATTGGACTTGTCGTTGGGCTTTTTTAAAGCCATCTGTCACATCACTTCCAAAGTGGAACATGAAACGTTAGACCTTGTCTTGTGTCACGAATTGCCCCAGTCGTATAAATTATTCATCCTCAAAACTACCAGTGTTAAACCTGGTGCAATGATTTTTATCTCTTTACTATCCGCAGACTCCATAATTTTTGCAGAAGCTCTCACAGATAATTTGCTATCCAATACGGCCGAAGTCTTTCGAGAATAATTGAGCACCATTGTCGACTGGAAATGAAGAGAATTCACATTATTTTATTAAAATATTCGATTTTTAGAACAAAAAAAAACACATTTTAATTGAAAAAGCACAAACGATAACACTTTCTTCAGATTTGCAGGTTTCTTCTAGAAAAAATATTACAGTTAGGCCCGAAAGAAATTTGTCGTGTTGTCATGAATTGCCGTGGGATAGATAATTGCAGAATTGTACGCAGACGACAATCAATTGGACCACGATTTTGGTACAGTAATAAAACCTAGGATGGAACGTTGAGTGAGATTAGTTTAAGTCCTTTTACTATTTCCTACTAAATTTATAAGTATTTGCTAAAAGTTAAAGACTTCATCTAATTAAACAGAGGCGTTGACCTTCACGTCTTGAAGAAGAGGCTAGTACACTGAATTACAAAAGATCTCAATTCGCATTACGATTCTCCCCTCGGCACAACAGTAATGTTCAAGTCTGAACCTGGTAGCCGTTGGACTTGCCGACTCCCAGCTCAATGAATGATTTCCGTGCGGCGTTGCCATACCTTATACTCATGCTCAATGCTTACATTATATCCCTGGACCTGGGCTACTCCATTCGCTTTTATATCTCGCACTCGTAATGATCACGGGTGCACACGTCACATACGCGTCATTTGATCATTCGATCTACACACGTGTACGCCTTTATAACGCATTATATGAGACATAAAAAAGGAACTTTCTCTTCAGGAAACAAGCGCTGAGCGAAATTCGCTTTGAATTACCACTCTATAGCCCATTGATCCAATCAGGTCATAAAAAACGGACATCTTTTTTATTTACTCTACCAAAGAATTCTGTTCAATGTTTTTAGAGCGGTATGAACAGAATGCAATCGTCGTATTAGAACTGTTGGACTCTGAATGAGAATAATTCAGCTGTTGCAGGTAAGCTAACATGTCGTGATATCCTGGTGAAGAAGAACAATTATGTCGTAACAGTACGTCATGACCTTTCGAGGCTGAGTCTAGGAGAAAGGATCGTTGAATGTCTCGCTCCGTTTAATATCACAGGGAATTGAGGACTTACTGCTTTATTGACTCTCAGTCTCATCATCTCGCTCCATTATGGAAAAATCTCACCGCTGTCACCGCCGGTCATTCACGAATGAATGACTGACCGCAAGATACGGTACGATCAGGAAAAGTAAAACGGAGCATTGCTGAAAACAGAAATCGGAGTAACTACATCCTTCTCAGAAAATATCTCAGAGAGAAACTTACGCGAGTTTGGAACAAGGATGACTAATAAGCAATAAATAATCCTAATGATGAAAGACGCGAGGGCGTTCCATCACTTCCAAGTATCTATTTCCAAGTGTAAAAAATCGAAATACTCTCATCCTCGGTTTTTCATACATTCGTTTCAAATGAGACCTCTCCAGTGACCCAGGGGAGAAACTCCTCTTTTTTATTCCCAATATCCAGCAACAAGTCGTGCTGATAAAAGCATATTGATTAACTTCGATTGAATACTGTTTTTATATTTTTTCCGAACAATAAAATGCCAAGGCTAGTGAGATAATGTAATAGTGAAACTCTTCTGAAAACATTTTCAAGAGTGTTTGGGAGTCATAAAACCTTTATTTCCGTACTTCATCTTGGATGCTCATTCAAGTACCTACAAACTCGAGCACTTCGATAACCTTTTGCGACCTCATCGATCACCCGCACACAATTTTCTCGTTACAAAGTCGAGCTTCTCCGCTACACATTTCTTCCCTTCTTCTCTCTAGAGTAACGAGCAACGACCTCGCCTGATAATAAGCATTCGCACAGGAAGAAGGCAGGTCTAGAGACACCGAGACGTATGCGCCAAGTGGAAGTGTGTAGTAGAAGTAGAAGAGGCAGAGAATGTTTACTGTTCGGCGACAAGGAGAGTTCCTTGACTTGAAATGGAATAAGACGACTACGAGGGTGAGGACGGCTCGGAAGTAACGAGGAATTCCCTAATTCCCTCTTGTGCATCTTCTTTTCAAGGATGAAGTGGAGCGACACTTCATGCTCTTTTCGATAAATCTGAGTAGATGAAGAACACGAAGAAAAGATGATACTTTTATCAATATTGAACAGAGAAATTCTGGAATGTTTTTCCAGCAAACTCATAAATTTTAAAGCGCTTGGGTCGATAGGCTTCTCGGTATGGAGCGGTATTTTGCCAAGAGTCCACTGACCCATTTCGATTCTCTCAAAACCAACCAATAACGAACCAATAACAGCTTCACAGCCTCTTCTGATGGTACTTTTTTGAAAGAGAGATGCCACAAAATGTATCCATTGATGCCGGTTCTACATCTGGACCCTTGCTTAAAAAACCTCAAATTTTCTAATATAAAAATAAAAAATACTTAAAAATGTTTAGAACTCGAACAATATTTTCACCAAAATTTTTAATAATTCTCAGTACTCACCAATGACAGTATTGGCGGCGACTTCCTTAGCCGCAGCTGCAGCGGCAGCGGGTCCATGAGCGAGGAAATCGCTCAGCGATAACGAAGAGGCTATAATCTGCCTTTTTTCCTCAAAATTCAAATAGTCCAAACTGTTGCTGCGCTGCGGACCTGCCACGATCGTCACAGTCTTACTCTGGTGATGCTGATGGTGATATTGGTGTTGGTTATTTTCATTCTTTCCTGACTTCTCATTGGCATCGGCTCCTGTCGCCTGCACCAGGTAGACACCACTCAGGCGTATCGACATCGTCCCTTTTACCTGGACCTTGTTTCCTTATCCCTACGACTATTTCCAAAGACTCAAATCGATTCCGGACATCTTCATGTCCATTTCCTTAGTCACCAAATCTTCTGAACTTTCTCGTCGATTGTGGCTACCTTTTCATCTTTATGATTGTCTGGCTCGCACCTCTATACTTAAATCTCGAATCTTCTTTAATTAGCTAAGTTACATAGGACATGCTGGGTGAATTTCTTTGAAGTCTCCTGAGTTCCGCTAGACTTTCGAGTTAATTCTCCTGGATAAAAGTATCAGAAAGTTGGTCCCAGAAGGAAGGCGAGTTTGGTTTGGATCTATGGTGCGATTATCGCTCGCACGTCGGCACTGAAACGATGTGAAGCTTCGGTGCAGGTAACGTCGAACTTGACCCCGCTCGAACTCTTGGCACGGATGCTCGCTTCCTCCCTTCACGTCGTGCTTCTTCCCTTTTCCTTTTTTTCTTCTCTTTTATAGGCACGTACAAAACTATGGCACGTGCCGAGTCATTGCATCTCGGAACTACGGATTGAGTTCGACGCACGGCGACATTAACGAGGACAGATCCCTACTTTTCTGACTCCGCTGCCTTATTTTCTCACACTTGGAATCACTTGGACTTGTTGGCACACTCAGACTTCTTGGACGGCTGTGGTACACTCCCTGTTTAAGGAAAGGAAATATCAGTTTAGTTATCTTAAACACTTTATTCTGATCCACTTGACTCTTTATTTGTGAAATCGGATTTTATCGCCAGAACAGTTTAATAATAATAATAATAATAATAATAATAA
>JAUESI010000001.1:3649457-3659993 GCA_032275145.1 Synergus laeviventris
AAGGCTTCTTCAAAGACTCGAATTCAACCCGCCTCTTTAAAAATCGAATTTTTTTGGGTTCCAAAAAAAAAATTATATTTTTAAAGATAGAAAATTATCCAAGACGGGACATACCTTGCGAGTAAATCGGGAATTCACCATCACTATGACTGTGTGTCAGCATCCCAGAGGAGTAAAACTCCCACAAAGCTGACTTCCGATTCACCTCCGTCGTTTCTCTGAAGACCTCGTCGACCTCCGTTTAGACCAGCAGGTTTGCAACTTGGGTGAATAGCACTTACACTCTTCGAAGTCTTCCTCTTCACACAATTTATTCCCAATCACGATACGTTATTTAACAATAATTTTACACAATTAAAAACTCGCAATTTCACCGCCTCATCGAAATTTAATAATTTTATAATAAATATAAACAACTCTACAATCCAAACAACATTTTACTCATAGGATTCTTCGATTTTACAACTTCCGGATTCTACAGAGTTCACTCTTCTCCACATTCCCTTCACGTTTTTCATTCCGCGTTAACTCATATTACTTTTTTAAATTCTGTAAATACCGTACGTGCAAGATGGGCATTTTTGGTCTCTTTATTTATTTTTTATTTTCTTATATTATTTTTTTTAATATATTTTTTTCTTGGTCTTAGTCTCTTGTCGTAAAAGAAAGAAGATTACCTTCCGAGTCGACTACAGACACACTTGGAATGATGAATTACGAACGATAGAGCTTTAAGTCCGGAAGATCGATTGTCCCCGTCGTTTTCTGCATCCAATCACTGCTGTATTTTAACGTTCTTCTGCACTTCCCCATAAGACGAAACTACTTCACGGATATCGTTTTCCTGATTGAAATTCGTTTTTATCGCCTGTGAAGTCCTTTATCTACTTTGAAAATGAGATTTTTTTAAGTATAATTCTCTCAATCTGAATCGGTAAGAGTGTGACTAATTAAATTAGTAGCCTTGCTTTTTAATAAATAATATTAAGGGGTATTAAAGTATTTTTATTATTTTTAAACGATTCCTATTTATTTCAGGTGATTTTAGAACCATTTTAGGCGATTTAAGTGATTTTTTGTGACTTATGAGTGATTTTATGGTGATGACAGGTGATTGCAGGGTAATTTAGAACGATCACAGTAATTTTCCAGTGATTACACATATTTTATGGTGATTTCTGGTGATTTTTATGACTCCACGGAATTTTAGAGTGATTTAAGTTATTCCATGTGATTTCAGGATGATTACACGTAATTTTATTGATTGTAGATAATTTATGTGTGAGTAAAAGTGATTTGATAGTGATTACAGGTGATTCCAATGATTTCAAGTGATTTCAGAATGATTGTAGGAAATTCCAATAATATTCTACTACAGAATAATCTTTTTCAATAAGTAATATTAGGGGTATTAAAATATTTTTATGATTTTCAAACGATTTTATGAAAAAAAAAATTCTTCATGGGGTGAACATTTTATTGCTGATAACAACTCTTCTCAATACTAAAAGTCACCCCAAAAACCTACAACTCTCTACCAAGTTAGGAACGCACTACAAATCATCCCTTAGAACTAAAAAATTCGGCAAAAATCTTCAAATTCCTGGGGTGAAAATTTTCTTGTTTATAACAAGTCGTCTCAATACTAAAAGTCACCCCAAAAACGTACAACCCTCCACCTCGTTAGGAACGCACTACACATCATCCCTTAGAACTAAAAAATTCGGCAAAAACCTTCTAATTAGAGAATTTTTGTCGAATTTTTTAGTTCTAAGGGATGATTTGTAGTGCGTTTCTAATGTGGTGCAGGGTTGAACGTTTTTAGGGTGACTTTTAGCATTGAGAAGACTTGTCATGAGCAAGAAAATTTTGAGTCCATGAATGAGAGGATTTTTGCCGAATTTTTTAGTTCTAAGGGATGATGTGGGGTGTGTTCCTAAGGAGGTGGAGGGTTGTATTTTTTTGACGTGACTTTTAGTATTGAGACTTTGAGTATTTATGACTATTACAAGATTTTGCGAAATTTTCAGAGATCGACAAAATTTTCATGGAATTTTAAGGGGTTAAAAAAGATTCTTATGACTTTTACAAGATTTTGCAAAATTTTAAGAGAATTTTAAGAGAGCTTCGTGATTTTAAAGAATTGCAAGGGATGTAAAAATATTTAAGAAGGTTTAAAGGATTTTTGAGAATCTCAAGGGATGTTAAAAGAATTTCGAAGATTTTGATGAATTTCAAGAAATTCCACAAGAGTTCAAGAGATTTTAAGGGATTTTTGAAGAATTGAGAACAATTTAAGGATTTTTACAAGATTTTCAGAAATTTTTTTAGGTATTTTCAGGAATTTCAAGAGTTTTTTAAAGAATTCCAAACATTTTCAAGATTTTCAATAGATTTCAAAAAATGTTAAGAGATTTTAAAAATTTGAACAATTTAAAGCGATTGTAAATGATTTTAAAAAACTTCAAATTTAGATAATTAAAAACGATTTAAAGGATTTTAAGAGATTTCAAGTGATTTTAAGGAATTCCAAGGGATTTTTAAAGAATTCAAAATAGTTTCAGGATTTTCACTAGATTTCAAGAGATTTTAAGTGACTTCAGAAAATTTACAAGGATTTTAAGATTTTAAGAAATTTGTAAAGAATTCTAAAATGTTTTAGAATTTGCAAGAGATTTCATAAGATTTCAAGGCGATGTTAGTGAAGAATGTCAAGCAAGTTATTTAAAAAGATTTCAATGAATTTGAAGGGATTTCAAGAGATTTCGAAAGATTTAAAAAGAACTAAAAAAATTCTTAAGGGATTTTAGGAAATTTGAAGGATTTGAAGAGATTTCAATCAATATTAGCGAATTTTGAGAAAATTCAAAAAAAATTTTATGATTTTAAAAAAGTTAAAGGGATTTGAAAATATTCAAGTACAAGTGCCAAATAAAAATATTTAGATTGCCTATTCGGAAAAGTTTTTTTTCAACCCGTAAATCATCTTCCCGCATAAAAAATAAAATCATGGGCTAAGTTTGAAACTCAAAATTACATTTCCCCTCTGGAAAGCGAAAAATGTAACATCGAAAAGAAGAATAAGTTTTTAAGTTTTGTGATCAATCTTATAGTTCAAAATAAAAAAAAAAGATTTTTGCTAACAGAACGTGATCTGAGGAAACACGAGGGTAGTTTTTAATCAAAAGCGATGTCGAGCTTTGCTTGGAATTGATCCATTTTTTAGACGAGGGTCTTTTCTAGAAGGTATAAGGGTTTGTTATTAAAAGTGAATGCGTTGCTGATTTTAAATCAATCGATTTCAACTTTTCATAAGAGTTTGAACCATTCCGTCTATATTTTATTATCACGTTTATTTCAAAGGAGAATGAAAAGTTCAGGAATTTCTTGTATAGATATTTCTTTTATAAAAAAAATGATAGATTTTTGAAAAAATGATTGATGAAATCGGATTTAACTTTAACTTGACCGAGAGTTTTCTTTACTGGTGAAGAAAAGACCCTCAAAATATTTTTTAAAAATTCGCAAAAATGACGGAGTTATTAGACTTTTATTTTTCCGGGCACTTTTTTTGAGTGGCTGTATCTTTGGTTATAATTAACCGATTTTGTTTATTTTTCTGTCAGAAGAAGCCGCAAATGTGTTTTAGAAGTCCTGAAAGTTTAACCTTACTAGGACCAGTCATTAATAAAAAAAAAATAGTTAAAAAAAATGATCCTATGTAATCGAAGTGGACTACTCGTCGGTACAAAAAAGCCGACTAGACTTTGAAATATCAATTTTTAAAATCATACAATTTTCACTGTACAATTTTCTACTTTACAATATCTTATATTCCCATTATCACCAACTATAAAATTTTCCCAGCTGAAAGTTTTTTTATCTCGTTTTTGAATACGTGGCACGAAACTGCAGAATATTTTGAAAATTTCACAAGACCCATTCGTTCATTTCCTCTAGCCTGGTCACTTTGCCGGAAAATAAAAATATTATTTTTTTTTTTTCGAAGAAAAAGAGGATCGTTTTCGAACACTGAAAAACGGGAAAGCGCGTGCCGGGCAACGGAGCGGGAAGGACTTTCGTCCAGGACGGGTTCGATGCGCGTACTGGGATGAGAGCGGGTTGGAACCACCCGCTGTCGTGTAGGAGAAGGGCGAGAGAAGACTGGAGAGAAAGCGAGAGAAAATTGTACGCACAGCTTGTGAGGAAAAGAGAAAGTCGACTCAAAACAGCGCAAGCTTAGCTTCGGAAAATGCATATCGGGTGAATCGGGTCGTAGTCGCTGCGAGCAAACTGTGAATCTAGCTTGTACTGACTCTGCCAGGGTCGACCTGGAAAAACCTCGGGCCAACTATTCGTGACCCGATTTAAAACTGTGTCTAGTTCAAGGGGCCTCTATCAGCATAAATAGAAAATCAAATTTTTTATTTCAAAAAATTGTGCAAAAAAAGTTGTAGGAGGGGTAGGAATTGAGGGGGGGGGGAGAGAGACACGACAATGCAGGAATGTTGAGATGAGGTTGTGAAAATCTCAAGAGGGAAAATTTAAACAAAAGTTTCACCACAATTATATGATTGGAAACAATGTCTCTAGAAGTGGAAAAATGGGGAGGGGGTATGATTGAGGGGGAGTGGTATACTGAAAAGGGGTGTACTGATACAAAAAGAGTTGTTGAAAATCCCAGTGATTAAAAGGGGAGAGAATGAAAAATTCAGGAAGGAGGGAATTCTGGGAGGGGGCGGGTGGTACAGATACAATGGGGAGGGGGCACTCAAAATTCAAAGGACCGAAGGGTTGGAGGGTGAGATGCTAATAATTTTTCAGAAAAAAAAATATCTAAGAGCTGAAAAATTTATAGAGGAGGTAAGGGTTGTGGGGAGGGGGAGGGAGACATGACAGCGCAGAAATGTTGAGATGAGGCTGTGAAAATATCAAGAGGAAAACTTTTAAAAAAGTTTCACCACAATTATATGATTGGAACCAATGTCTCTAGAAGTGGATAAATGGGGAGGGGGTATGATTGAGGGGGAGTGGTATACTTAAAAGGGGTGTACTGATACAGAAACAGTTGTTGAAAATCCCAGTGAGTGAAAGGGGAGAGAATGAAAAATTCAGGAAGGAGGGAATTCTGGGAGGGGGCGGGTGGTTCAGATACTATGGGGAGGGGGCACTCAAAATTCAAAGGACCGAAGGGTTGGAGGGTGAGATGCTAATAATTTTTCACAAAAAAAAATATCTTAGAGCTGAAAATTTTATGGCGGTGGTAAGGGTTGTGGGGAGGGGGAGGGAGACATGACAGCGCAGGAATGTTGAGATGAGGTTGTGAAAATCTCAAGAGGGAAAATTTAAACAAAAGTTTCACCACAAATATATGATTGGAAACAATGTCTCTGGAAGTGGAAAAATGGGGAGGGGATATGATTGAGGGGTAGTGGTATACTGAAAAGGGGTGTACTGATACAGAAAGAGTTGTTGGAAATACCACTGAGTGAAAAGGGAGAGAATACAAAATTCACGAAGGAGGGGATTCTGGGAGGGGGAGGGTGGTTCAGATAGAATGGGGAGGGGTCACTCAAAATTCAAAGGACCGCAGGGTTGGAGGGTGAGATGCTAATAATTTTTCACAAAAAAAAATATCTTAGAGCTGAAAAATTTATGGCGGGGGTAAGGGTTGTGGGGAGGGGGAGGGAGACATGACAGCGCAGGAATGTTGAGAGGGGAAGAGATTGTGAAAAACTCAAGAGGGAAAATTAAAAAAAGACTTTCACTACAATTATATGATTGGAAAAAATATCTCTAAAAGTTAAAAATAGGGAGGGGATACGATTGAGGGGGAGGGGTATACTTAAACGGGGTATACTGAAACAGAAATAGTTGTTGAAAATCCCAGTGAGTGAAAGGGGAAACCATAGAAACTCACGAAGGAGGGATTTATGGAAGGGGACGAGACTTTTGGATAGAATGGGGAGGGGGCCACAAGAATTCAAAGGGCAGAGGGATGAAAGATGCGATGCTAATCATTTTACACAAAAAAAAAAATATCCTAGGGCTGAAAAATTTCTGGAAGGTTTAAGGGTTGACGGGAGGGGCGGAGGGGAGGGAAACAGCAGAGTGCAGGATTGTTGAGAGTAGATGAGGTTGTGAAAATCTGAAGAGGAAAAATTAAAACAAAACTTTCACCACAATTATATGATTAGAAACAATCTCCCTAAATGTATAAAAATGGGGAAGGGGTAAGATTGAGGGGGAGTGGTGTACTGAAAAGGGGTATACTGATCAAAGGATCGAAGGGATGAAGTATGTGTGTGTGAGATGCTAATAATTTCTCACAAAAAAAAATATCCTAAGACGTAAAAATTTATGGAGGGGGTAAGGGTTGAGGGGCGGGGTGGGGAACAGGAGTGTGTAGGAATTATGAGAGGCGCGGAAGTCATGAAAATTTCAGGGGAAAAATTTTTTTCAAAATTTGTCCACAATTACTATATGATTGGAAAAATGGGGGAGGGGGTATGCTTGAGGGAGAGGTTATACTGTAATGGGTTAAGTTAAAGGGGACAGGGTTGTTGAAAATCTTAGTGAGTATTGTGGGGCAGATGATCGGGGGAGGGGCGGATTAAAGAGCAGGTGTAGTGGAGGGGCATATTAAAGAGGGGGAAGGCTAAGAGGAACAGAAGTAGTTTTTGAAAATCCCAGTTCGTAACAGAAGAAAGAGGATGGCGATTTCAGAGAGGATGGATTAGTGACAGGCCATGATTGATGGAGAGGGGAGGGGGTATGGTTACTTGAAATAAGGAAGGTGTGAAGGAATAAGGGGTCAGAAGAAAATTATTTTTCACCACAGCCATTTCAGTGAGAAAATGCAATAAGAATGAAGAACTTGTGGGAGGGGGTAAGGGTTAAGGGGAGGGGGAAGATAATATTAAAGAGTGGGTATGTTAAGAAAGAAGAAGGGTGTTTTCAACAATTTAAGAATGTGAAAAGGGAGAGTTTTGGAGGGGGCTGGGGGGAGGGGCATTGTGGAGAAGGGGGATGTTAATAGGAAAGGCAGAGGTTGTTGAAAATTCCAGAGGGAGAAAGTTTAAAGGAGGTAGAGGATGAATAGTTCACGGGAGAGGGTATTATGAGAGGGGGTATGGGTATAAGAGGGGAGGGGCTACTGTAATCTCAGTTAAGAAAGAGGTAAGGGTTGAAATGACAATTATTTTTCTCCGCAGTTATATTAGTACAAAAATTTTGTATAATAACGGGAGGTAAGAGGGGGGTGGGTGAAAACGCTGGGGAGGGGCACTTGGGAGGGGCACTTAGGAGGGGCGCTTAGAAGGAATGGGTGGGATGTATAATACTTTAGAAGGCATGAAGTGGTTATAAAATGGGGAGGGGGCGAGGACGCTGGGGAGGGGCGCTTAAGAGGAAGTGGAAGGGTGTTGGGGAAGGGTAGATGCATAATATTTTAGAAAGAAAGAAATGATTATAAAATAGGGAGTAAAAATTTTTTCTTTTAGAATTAGGGGATTTCTTTGATTTTTATTGCCAATTTTATAAAGGAAGAAGGACATGACTTAGTGGATGTAATTGAATGTATCATCTACATCTTTCCAGGTAGGAAATCTGTCGCTAAGAATTTCGGTAAACGTCTGACTGACGAGGGTATTCTATGACCTAGTTTAAATTGGAAGATCCCATCCAGAAAACTGGGGGATGAAAGGGTGCTACGACCCCTTCCTTTCAACTCTTGAGAGTGATCGTGACTCTTGCAGGGCCAAGTTCGACATGCCAATTAGATCTCGCACTAACGAACTGGAATCTCCCTGTATCCACTGGTTTTACGTTCAAATCTACTCTTTGGCAAATTCTCCAAGATGTGCACATTTTCGTTGAATAATAAATTAGATTTTGGATTTAGATTTAATCAAAATTAATTTAATCTTCTGTGAAATAATATTTTCTCAGCAACTTATAAACTGAAAACTGGAATTTATAAAATTCCTTCCATAATTAAGTGCCCAAAAATATCCACATGGATTTCTATGTGGATATCCATGTGGATATTTTTAATAGAGTGCTAAAAGAGACATTTAACGTAATATTTAATATAAATATATATTATACTTTTCTTTAAATCGATGAGTTGAAGAATATACAATTTTTTATAACAATTTGGTAATTTATTGAATTACAACTCCAGATATTATAGAAAATGGATTATAGAAAATTTTTAAATCACTCCAGTTTATACCATTGAAGTAGAGCAGAATCTATCGACCAAGTTTTAACATCCGCGCGACATCTGTCGTCAATTCCGAGAATTTCGTTCTTCAATTCACCGGTTCTCTCTAAACTGTCACAAATCTCTAGTTCTTTTGATGAAAGCTGAAAATAAAGTTTCCCAGGAGATAATTCAATAACGAAAAAATTAATGAATTATCAAGATTTTCTATTTACAATTTCTCTCAATAATTTTAAGCCTATTTATAAACGGACCAGTTCTGGACTTTTCAACCTCTCTGTCAACAATTCTGGTTTATCAAGTTTTTCGCACACCTGTAGGCAATTCAATTTTATTCCCAATTCCTAATGACGAAGATATGAAATAAAATTGGCTATGAAGACATAATTACACCATAAAATAATATAAATATAAATATTATTAATACAAGGATATACGATATACGCAAGGTGGTGCGAATAATGCTCCACACGTGGAGAATATCTTCCATTCATCAAAATAAATAAATATACGATAAAAAAATACATATTGATTTATATTAATGTTTATATTTATATTCTTGTACATATATCGAGTTAAAAACTGATATATAATATATCTAATTGAAGAAAAAAGAAGTGGACCACTTGTTGCCCGACCATGCTTGAGCGAGCGAAAGAGAACTACAGGTGTGAGATCCGAGTTCCCGTTTAAGCAGACGGTTGCGAATTTAGAACAAGGATTATGTTTATGTACCGGAAGTCCTACGTACCAGTGGAGCACGGGAGCGTTTCGGAGTTCCGATTCGATGACTCTGGCGCCGTCGGTTGGACCCGCTGGTCCCGCTGGTCCCGTTCGTCCTCTTGGTCCTGGTTCCCGGATTCTGGATTTGACAACACATTTGAGGCCGCCGATTCGGCCATTTTCAAGTTAACTCGCGACTCGCGATAACCCACTCACGGATCTCGAGTCGACACATTCGAATACTTACTTTTACTTACTTGCTTACTTTAAACTTTTCAAAACTCGAGCTCATGACTCGATAGAGTCAGGTAGAACTTTTAGTAGATAAAAGATGCGAAAGGTGGCACCAGTGTTTACTCTCCAGTCACTGGCGCCATCCTCCAGACTTTCACCACCAAAGCATTTTGAGAGTCAATGCACTTTCAGAAATGATTTCTACGGGAAGGTACGATTTTTGTAATTTTAAAATTTGTTTTAGTTTTATTACAATTGTCAAAAAATTATCATTTTCAATCACTCAGATCTATAACTGAGAAGTTCTGAACGTTCAAGTGAAGGATGACAATTTTTTTTTAGTGCAAAAAAATCCCAACTTTTTTAATTACGAAGGAAAAACCACCCCTAGTGATAAGCAACTTTTCGAAAATGTGGAAAACAGTTTTTAATAATGCAGCACATAATAGTAGGGGTGAGAATACTCGGACCCACCCCCTGTGGAAAATGCACTATAAAATAATGAGTTGTTTTTAGGGGTGGGTCCGAATATTTAAACCCCCACTATTATATGGAGGATTATTGAAGAGAATTTTCCATGTCTTAAAATAGGAAAAAAGTGGTTGGAATTTTGGTGTTTTCCATAGGGGGTGGTTTTTAGGGGTGGGTCCAAGTATTCTTACTCCTAATATTGTATGGGAGATTATTAAAAAGAAATTTTCAAGTTTTGAAATTGGAAAAGAGATTCTGGACTTTTTATGGTGTCTTACATAGGGAGTGTGTTTTAGGGGTGGCTTTGCGTATTCCCCCCTCCCACAATATTATGTGGGGAATTATTAAGGAGAATTTTCGACGACTTCAAATCTCAAAAAAGTTGTGGGCTTTTTGATGCTTTTGTCGACTTAGAGATTTTTGAAAATATATCATATATATTTATCACTACGGGTAGTTTTACAACTTCGTAATTAAAAAGTTTGGAAACCTTAGAAATCAATTTAAATACTTTGAAATTCCTAAAAAAAGTTGAAATGCCTTAAAATTTCATGAAATACATTTTAAAACCATTAAAAATCCCATGAAATATTTTTGAATCCCTTAAAAATCCAGTTTTCCATAAGGGTAATTTTTTTCGGATTCTTTTACAAATTGCAATTTTCTATTTTCCACCTCATTTAGAACTCACCCCACATCATCCTTTAGAACTGAAAAATGCACCAAAAATTCTCTAATTCGTGGAGTCAAAATTTTATTGCTGACAATGAGTCAACCTCAATGTTAAAAGACACTTCAAAGAGTTTCATCCCTTCAGCTTATTTGGAACTCATCCCATATCATCCCTTATATCTAAAAAATTCACAAAAAATTCCCTAATT
>JAUESI010000001.1:3660093-3684211 GCA_032275145.1 Synergus laeviventris
TTCATCCCTTCAGCTTATTTGGAACTCATCCCATATCATCCCTTATATCTAAAAAATTCACAAAAAATTCCCTAATTAGTGGAGTCGAAATTTTATTCTTGATAATAGGTAATCTCAATTTTAAAAGACACCTCAAAACATTTCAGCCCTCCAGTTCATTGGGAACTGATACCATATCATCCCTTATATCTAAAAAATTCACCAAAAATTCCCTAATTCGTGAAATCAAGAATTTTATTGCTGATAATGAGTCAACCTAAATGTTAAAAGACACATCAAAGAGTTTCATCCCTTCAGCTTATTTGGAACACATCCCATATCATCCCTTATATCTAAAAAATTCACAAAAAATTCCCTAATTAGTGGAGTCGAAATTCTATTCTTGATAATAGGTCATTTCAATTTTAAAAGACACCTAAAAAAGTTTCATCCCTCCAGTTCATTGTGAACTGATCCCATATCATCCCTTATATCTAAAAAATTCACCAAAAATTCCCTAATTCGTGAAATCAAGAATTTATTTATTATTAAAGGTCATTTCAATTTTAAAAGACACCTAAAAAAGTTTCATTCCTCCAGCTCATTGGCAACTGATCCCATATCATCCCTTATATCTCAAAATTCACCAAAAATTCCCTAATTCGTGGAATTAAAATTTTATTGCTGATAATGAGTCAACCTAAATGTTAAAAGACACATCAAAGAGTTTCATCCCTTCAGCTTATTTGGAACACATCCCATATCATCCCTTATATCTAAAAAATTCACAAAAAATTCCCTAATTAGTGGAGTCGAAATTCTATTCTTGATAATAGGTCATTTCAATTTTAAAAGACACCTAAAAAAGTTTCATCCCTCCAGTTCATTGTGAACTGATCCCATATCATCCCTTATATTTAAAAAATTCACCAAAAATTCCCTAATTCGTGAAATCAAGAATTTTATTGCTGATAATGAGTCAACCTCAATGTTAAAAGACACATCAAAGAGTTTCATCCCTTCAACTCATTTGGAACTCATCCTATATCATCCCTCATATCTAAAAAATTCACAAAAAATTCCCTAATTCGTCATTTCAATTTTAAAAGACAGCCAAAAAAGTTTCATTCCTCCAGCTCATTGGCAACTGATCCCATATCATCCCTTATATCTAAAAAATTTACAAAAAATTTCCTAATTAGTAGAGTCGAAATATAATTCTTGATAATAGATCATCTCAATTTAAAAAAAGAACCAAAAAAGTTTCATCCCTCTAGCTCATTTGGAAAATATGTTTAAAAAAGGAAATAATTCTATGAAAATCAGGATTAAAGTACACTTGGACTCCTTTAGGAGTCAATACGTTAGCTGACTTTCTTATAAACCTGGTTCGTCCCCAAATATACATGAGGGGCTTTGAGGGGTGGAAAGATAGGCGCCGCGACCTCGGCAGTGCCGTATCCAGAAAGTGGGCAGTGCCCTAAGCTCATAATTTCATTAGTTCGCTTCAGTTCACCAGAGTTCGCTCTCATTGCGAAAGGCAACCAATCAGAATCAATCATTCAAACGCAACCAATCAACAAATCGCGTTGGGAACACTGGTACATACGGCCCTGACCTGTTTACGTTTCTGGAGACCCGTTAAGAGTCAAATCACCAACTAGAACGTGACTCCTAGCGGGGTCCGAGTGTAATAATCAAAATAATGAAATAATAGGGAAATAATGAAACAGAAAAATAGACAGTTGACATACAAAATCATTTATTCATATAAAAGGACACTTTATACTAGCACGTACTGTCTTAGACATAATGGTCAAGATTATACCGATAAGATACAACCGACTATTCGCTCGTTTCTTCGATTATCACATATTGTAATACGCGACAAACGAAGATGGATTACACTCGATAATTATTTTTAAAAAACTCTCAAAATCACAAATCATTCGAAACTTTACAATCAGAGTATAACAGTCTTCCTTATCGTTTGCAGGCATAAAATATCGAATGATTCGAGATCTTAATCAACTTTTCACTCGATTAATCAATATCTACTGTATTTGGAGAGACGTGGCGGAAGACATGGGTCGAAGACTTCGGAATCTTTATTATAAATTTTCACGTACCTAACTTCCACTGTTTCTCAGTCATTCAGTGAATATTTGACACATGGGGATTTTTCTGCACACTTCATTCGGTCTGGTTTAGCATGCAAATATTTGTTAAGCACATTTTTAGCATTTTATGCGAATCACTACGTTTGATACACATTTTAGAAAATTCTATGCGAGGGTGTATGAAGATATAAATACTATATTTGTCTAACTGCTAAAGGGCTAGAAGTGACGATAAACTCACTTTAGGAGCGAAAAATTCCACAAAGAATTGTTTGTTTATCGTCGGTTGGACGAAATTTTTGTATACACAGAGGCTGATTGTTACTCTTTCGTGAGGCAGAAGTGACAATTGTTTAAATAGAACGAATCTAAAGTTACTAAAATAAAGTCTAGCAGAGAACCGTATACGAGTTTGTCAGTATCTGCCTCTTGAATTTTCTTCAAGGTCAGCCGAATTGTCTAGAGAGGTGATTATTTACCTTTTTGGATTAATTTTGAGTTTCTTCTGCGGAACCAGATGGCAAATTGATTGTTTTAAAAGCTACCTAATCGCCTCCGAGACAGATTTCTCGTCTTAGAGTTAGTACAGGCTTTTTTCCTTTCGTCAGGAATTTTCAGGAAGACAGGAATACAATACTTTGTCTTCGTTTCTAGTCTAATTATACATAAATATAGTGTAGACAGTATGCGCAGTATCGTGTAGCAACAGACTGATTCTGTTAAATCTCATTTTTGCGTCCCATGTCCCGAAGTCTCCAAGCGTCGTTTTAGTTTTCAATTTCATTATCATGTAATTTTTTAATGCTTTGCATACATTATAAATAAGGCGAAAAGTACAGGATTTTACAATTTTTACAAAAAGATCCCCAAATATTCCACCCTGAAATACAGGCTTTCTAAAGCGTTTTCGAAGCGTTTTATACTTGCAAACATCTTAAGGATTTTTGGAAATTTTTCCCACTTGAAAACGCTTGAAAATGCTTAAAAATAGATTTTCTTTACTAAAAAAGATGTAAACTTTGAAAAAAGATACGGTCTCTGATATATAAATTCTGGATTTTAAGAATCGTACAAATTTTAGAAAAATTGCATATCGAAACATTTTTGAAGCGTTTTAGAAGCGTTTCTGGTGCTTTTCGAAGTTTCAATCGTCTGAAGATGTGTCTAAAATATTTACCAATTAGAATCGTTGGGGAAACGCTTCAAAAATGTATCCCACTGGAACCTAAAATTTATTTCTATACTTTGAAAAATCTACGTATAAAGTTTGAGAAATGAAACTTCCAGCCATGGGAGGAATTCGAAATTGATTTTTATACATTAAAAAATTCCTAGCTATGAGATTTTTGATACTAAATACAAAAATTGTAATACATTCATATTACAAGCTTTTAGAAAGCGTTTAAGCAGCGTTTAAGTAGCGTTTAAGTAGCGTTTAAGTAGCGTTTAACAAGCATTTTTAAAGACTTTTGAACTTAGAATCATTTTTAAATACTTCTGAGACTTTCTTCGCTTAGAAACGCCGAGAAAACGCTTTCCACTGGAACCAAACATTTATTTTTATTAATTAAAAAATTTCCAGCTATGAGACTCTTGGTACTAAATACAAACATTCTAATACTTTCATATTACAAGCTTTTAGAAAGCGTTTAAGTAGCGTTTAACAAGCGTTTTTAAAGACTTTCGAACTTAGAATCATTTTAAAATACTTCTGAGCCTTTCTTCGCTTAGAAACGCCGAGAAAACGCTTTCCAATGGAGCCAAAAATGTATTTTTATTAATTTAAAAATTCCCACCTATGAGACTCCTGGTACTAAATACAAACATTCTAATACTTTCATATTACAAGCTTTTAGAAAGCGTTTAAGTAGCGTTTAAGTAGCGTTTAAGTAGCGTTTTCGAACTCAGAATAATTAAAAAATACTTCTGAGCCTTTCTTCGCTTAGAAACGCCGAGAAAACGCTTTCCACTGGAACCAAACATTTATTTTTATTAATTTAAAAATTCCCAGCTATGAGACTCTTGATATTAAATACAAATATTCTAATACTTTCATATTACAAGCTTTTAGAAAGCGTTTAAGTAGCGTTTAAGTAGCGTTAAAGTAGCGTTTAAGTAGCGTTTTCGAACTGAGAATCATTTAAAAACACTTATAAGCCCTTTTCTTCTTGGAAACGCCTGAAAAACGCTTTCAACTTACGCTAAAAATTGATTTTTTGATTAAAAATGTAATCCTGACGCTCCAAGGCTAAGGAAGAGAGCAATATTTTTCCAAAGGCATGGGAATTGTCATCGCTTAAGTATCATCAAGGGAGTACAATGTAAAAAAAAGTGTATAAATGTATTCATATATTTATAAATCTATATATTTATATATTTATATATAATGATGCAGGCTCGCGCGCGCCGGAGAAGCGAATTCATGTCCGGTCCTCCTCGCGAGCCGCTATTTGAGCTTTGAGTTGCGCATACGTTCCGAGGGTCTTTTTCCTCTCACTTTCTCTTATTGAAACAACACCGATCGATACATAAATATATATAAATACACCGGAATCTGGATCTATAGGTGGCACGTGTGGTAAAATATCTAGAATCATTTTCCACAAGAAAATTCTAATGCGCGTAAATAGTTTTATTCTATACTTATAAATACGAAGTACGCAGATAGTATAAACTGACGAGAGTTGGGCAATAGTTACACAAAATTGTATTATAATACCACAGTAGAGTTTTAAAGCAATTCATCTGAATTTTGTGCCCAGCTCAGAAGCTAATATGCAATTCTGCTGATTAATCCCTTTCGACAAATTCCGATCAACATTTCCTCGCGAATGAATTGTCTTACAAAGATAATACAAAAAGCAGCTAAAAATCGATTTATGGTTGAGGAAATATTGAAAATGAAATTTAATCGACAGGGTCAATCTAGAAGAGAGTGATTTCCGTTTTTATTTAGTGATTAGTTGTTGAGCGAGGATTGTGCCCTCGTTAGTGTCATTTAATAGACTAAATAAGAGCGATGTACTAAACCACGACTTGTAAAATTTACAAGAGTTAATAAGTAAATCACAAATTTTATAAGTCGCGATGCAGCTCGTTTCATTTCGATATTTCATTATCATTTTACCTAACTACGTTACTCTCCAAATTGTCGAATCGTTTCGTCAAAAATTTCGATCAGATTCTGCCGAGGACGTTTTTGACAGTGATATGGCTAGGTTGCTGCTGTCACAAAAGTGCCAAATTGGCAACAACAAAGGCACAGTCATAAGTCTCGTGTGTTTCGCTGATTCTTCATCATCCTCGCTAATTTTCGTTTTCGTAGAGATCGATCGCTTACAGCTTAAAATTGACGTTATACTGTCTATAAAATGTGAGTCTTCATCGTAGTCTTCCATTTGGCACTTGGAACGCGCCTTACTCTCATTCTTTTTCTTTTATAAATATGTGTGTATATATATAACATAATATAATATATAAACGTTTACGTTTTGGCCACTTTGTTCAATTTCGCTAAGCACATAATTGTCTGTGTCCCACGAAATAAAGTAGTCTAGAATAACGTTTTTTTTTTTCACTTTTATACAACACTGTTTCTTCACTTTTCGCTTGATTTAATTGTCGAATTCACTTAATCAAACACGGATGGCTCATCTCCGTCTTCGTGCGGTCGCTGCTGCGATCATCTGCCTCAGCATCGGTTCTGGTGAGCAAATCTTGGGATCGCACTTCATGTTGCCATCCCCACCGCAACTGGAAAAAAATTTACAATTTTTTTAGTAATGATCACAGGGTTTTAATTTAGAAGTCTTCAGAAGTATATTAAAGTGATTCTAGGTTGAAAACGCTTACTTAACGCTTACTTAACGCTTGAAAAACTTTTTTATTTTACGACATTTCAACATTTAAAATAAAATTTGAAGTATTTTTTGCAATTATTTATCTGAAATCTGTAAAAAAGATAAGACACTTACGTGCATTGAAGGCACGGTCCAGAGGCTGCTCTGATGACCTCTCCGACACCATAGGCTTTGCCACGAATTTGGCAACCGCTCCGCCTTGTCGCCCCCTTATAAGCGTGGGAGAGGAAATGCGGTGGAAGAGTAGTTGTTGTCGTGGTCGTTGTCGTCGTTACATTAAGACTCGTGGCCATGGAGACATGACACTCGTACCTAGGACAGCAGAAGCCACTGATTGGCTCCTCGTGACATCCAGGAATAGGTGGCGGACAGCTCTGTTGTAAACAGATGATGTCACTTCTGAAGCAGAAGCAGAAGTCGCAAGGATCATCTCTTGGTATCTGCTGAGCAGACATGTAGACCTTGCCTCCGTAGCGACAGGTGCCAGGCCCATAAATCTCCTTATCATCTTCCATGTCGTAATCGTCATCAGGGTTGAGAATAGTGCCACCGTCAATTGGGAAGTTGGGACTCATCTCGTCTGTTATAGTTTGATCTGGGTATTGAGCAGCATCAGTGGGTGCCGTAGTCGATTGGTCGTAGGATCCAGGACCAGTGTCTTCGTCTGGTCTGACAGTCAACTGACCTTCACCATCTGGATGGCTAGGTTTCTCGGAGACTTCTGGAGATTCCTCGGTGACGTGTTGTTGTAGGTCACCATCAGTAGCTTCTTCGACAGCTTCTGTAGATGATGGTCCTGAGACTGTGGTTGTCACTTCTGGTTCAGCTTCCTTGACTTCAGTTGGAGCAGCTGATGATACTTCCGTTGAAGATCCTTCAGTCGAAGATCCTTCAGTCGAAGATCCTTCAGTTGAGGATCCTTCAGTTGAAGATCCTTCAGTGGGTTGAGATTCTTCTACACTTGCCTCAGTTTCTTTCTCTGTAGTACTTGCCGATTCTGCTTGAGGAGTTGTTTGTTCTTCCACAGCACCAGCTGTCGTTTGTGCGCCTTCGAGAGGAACAGATGGTGAGGCTGTGACAATTGTCGCTTCCGAAACCTGAGAAATCGTCGTAGGTTTCTCTCCCTCTACAGGCTGTTCAGTTTGCACATCAATGCCGGTCTTCTCCGTACCTACTGATATTTCACTTGAAGGAGAAACTTCAGTTGGCGTTACTTCTTCAACTGGCGTCTCTTTCGTAGATTCAGTATCCTCAGTTATCTTAGGTCCTAGGGAGATATCAGTAGACGATTCTTCAGTCGAAGGTTTGGAAGATTCAGGTTCTGGGGTCACAATCTCGGTAGGTTGCTGACCAGCTTCTGGTGTCGTACCTTCGCTGGAAATTTCAGTTGGAGTTTCTTTGGTTACAGCAGGCTCTTCGGGTGTTTCATCAGTTGCTGAGGCAACTGAAGATGTTTCGTTAGCGAAAGATTCGGTGGAAGTTTTCTCAGATGTTGGAGCTTCGGTTGCTTCAGGCAATTCTGTTTCTGGAGCTTCAGATCCAGGTGCTTCAGTTGCAGCTGGAATACCTGCTTCTGGTGCTTCAGTTTCACTTGGAACTGCCGTTTTGGGTGCTTCAGTTCCTTCAGGTAATTCCTCTAATGGTCCTTGAGTTCCGCTTTGAACTTCTGGTTTGGGTGCTTCAGTTTCTTCAGGCAATTCCTTTTCTGGAACTTCAGTTATAGATGGAATTTCCGTTTCTGGTGCTTCAGTTCCTGCTGGAGCTTCTACTCCAGGTGCTTCAGTTCCTTCCGGCAATTCCTTTACTGGTCCCTCAGTTTCTTCAGGTAATTCCTCTTCTGGTACTTCAGTTACAGATGGAAGTTCCATTTTTGGTGCTTCTGTTCCTGATGGAACTTCTATTTCAGGTGCCTCAGTTCCTTCTGGTAATTCCTTTACTGGTACTTCAGTTCCTGATGGAGCTTCCTTTCCTGGTTCTTCAGTTCCTTCTGGCAATTCTGGTGCTTCAGTTATTCCTGGAGTTTCCTCTTCTGGAACTTCAGTTCCAGCAGGTACTTCTATTCCTGGAGCTTCGGTTCCTGCAGGAACTTCCGTTTCTGGGGCTTCAGTTGCTTCTGGCAATTCGGTTTCTGGAGCTTCAGTTTCTACTGGCAATGCCTTCACTGGTCCTTCAGTTCCCATTGGAGCTTCCTTTTCAGGTACCTCAGTTCCTTCCGGCAATTCCTTTACTGGTCCCTCAGTTCCTGCTGGAATTTCCTTTTCAGGTTCTTCAGTTCCTTCTGGCAATTCTTTCACTGGTCCTTCAGTTCCTGATGGAGCTTCCTTTTCAGGTTCTTCAGTTCCTTCTGGCAACTTCATTACTGGTAATTCAGTTGCGGCTGGGCCTTCTATTTCAGGTGCTTCAGTTCCTTCTGTTAGTTCCGTTTCTGGTGCTTCAGTTTCTGCTGGCAATTCAATTCTTGGTGCTCCAGTTACGACTGGAACTTCGATTTCAGGTGCTCGAGTTCCTTCAGTAGTTTCCTTTCCAGGTGCTTCTGTTCCTTCGGAAGTTACCTTTCCAGGTTCTTCAGTTCCTTCAGGAATAACTTCTCCAGATCCTTCAGTTCCTTCAGAAATATCTTCTCCAGATCCTTCAGTTCCTTCAGGAATACCTTCTCCGGATCCTTCAGTTCCTTCAGGAATATCCTCTCCAGAGCCTTCAGTTCCTTCTGGCAATTCCTTCACTGGTGCTTCTGTTCCTGCTGGAGCTTCTATTTCAGGTGCCTCAGTTCCTTCTGGCAATTCCTTCACTGGTGCTTCAGTTCCTGCTGGAATTTCCTTTTCAGGTTCTTCAGTTCCTTCTGGCAATTCTTTCACTGATCCTTCTGTTCCTGTTGGAGCTTCTATTTCAGGTGCCTCAGTTCCTTCTGGCAATTCCTTCATTGGTGCTTCAGTTCCTGCTGGAATTTCCTTTTCAGGTTCTTCAGTTCCTTCTGGCAATTCTTTCACTGGTCCTTCAGTTCCTGATGGAGCTTCCTTTTCAGGTTCTTCAGTTCCTTCTGGCACTTCCTTTATTGGTCCTTCAGTTTCTCCTCCAGCAGTAGCTTCAGTAACATCAGGTTCTGATGGTTGCTCAGTTTCTACGACAACTGAAGTTTTAGGTGTTGTTTCTTCGTCTGGACTAATAGGCGACACCTTTTCTTCTTCTACAGACTCAGTTGATGGTTTCTCTTGATCCTCACCTGTTGGCACTTCACCATCAGACACCGTAGATAATGTTGGTACTGTGGGTTCAGCTTCTTCAGTAGAATGTTCTGCACTTTCTTCAGGTAGTTTTGTAGCCTCCGGTTCGGAAGATACACTTGGCTCTGTTGATTTTTCTGTTGGAGTCGATTCAGGCGTGCTGGAATCGTCTCTAGTTGGAACGGAATCAGTTGTTTCTTCCCCTGAAATTGGTGCTTCGGTGCCTTCAGCTGGCTGCGAAACTTCTTCACCTACCGTTGTGACAGCTTCAGTACTGCTTCCCTTTACAGCTTCTTCAGTGGATTCGCTCTCAGAAGAGGGACTCGATGTTTCAATCGTGCTTTCCGGTTCGCCAGTAGGTGTTTCTTTTTCCTCAGTTGATGGTGTTTCTGGCAATGGAGATGTACCTTCTGGAACTAACTCATTTGGTTCCTCAGATTCTGCTTTAACTGTTCCTTTCTCTATGGATACAGTTGTGCTCTCTTCTTCGGGTAAAGTTTCGGCTGGTTTAGAAACTTCTTCAGTGACAACTGTCTTTTCCTCAGTTGATCCTGATGTGCTGGAAGATTCTTCAACTGATGTTAAGGTCGTTGAGCCCTCTTCGGAAGATGATGGCGATGTGGTAGCTCCATCTTCGGGTTTAGCAGGTTCTTCTGTCGCTTCAGTTCCAGGTTCTTTCTCTTCTGGTTCTTTTTCTTCTGGTTCTTTTTCTTCTGGTTCTTTTTCTTCCGGTTCTTGATCCGATTTTGTCGTAGTGACTTCAACAGGAATCTTGCCTTCAGTAGCAGCTTCTGTGACT
Source organism: Synergus laeviventris (assembly GCA_032275145.1). Classification (NCBI taxonomy): domain Eukaryota; kingdom Metazoa; phylum Arthropoda; class Insecta; order Hymenoptera; family Cynipidae; genus Synergus; species Synergus laeviventris. Next base: position 3,670,073 of record JAUESI010000001.1, read on the forward strand.
TCTAAACCAGGTTCTGCTGTTGTTAGATCTTCTTTTACAGCTTCAGTTCCAGCCTCTGGTGTAGTTTTCTCCGTAGATTCTTCCTTCACTGGGGTTTCGGAAGCTTCTTCAGTTGTCGAACTTGGGATTGTCTCTTTCGAAATGGAAGCTTCAGTTCCTTCTGTTTCAACTTCAGGACCAGGACTAGATTCAGATGAGCTGGGTAATTCCTGAGCTGGTGAAGTTGAGGCTGTTGGCAATATTTCAGCAGAGGGAGTTGTTTCACCTTCTAATTTAGTTACAGTCTCCTCTGTAGACTCGGCAATCTTTGAGGAATCCTTTTCAGTGCTTTGATCTTCAGTCACAGTTGAAGCAGGAGCTTCAGTCATTTCACTGGCTGAAGGAACTGACTTGGTAGTTTCCTCCTCCGGTTTAGTTACTTCTGGAGATTCCGAAGATGGACCAGAGGTGCTAGAAACTGTCTCTCCCTCTGGCTCTACAATTTCTGGAACAGCTTCCTTCTCTGTTGGAGATGTTTCGATTCCAGTGGTAGTTGCTTCCTCTGGAAGAGAAGGCTTGTCAGTTGTTTCGTAAGCTGGTGTCTTTCCTGCCATTTGGTTATCAGATTCTAAGGTGACAGGTGTTTCAGCATCGCAGGCGTACATGGGACAGCAGCTATCAGAACCGATGTGAAGTGGAGTGCAATTTGCCAAGTGGACTGGAGGTGGTAAACAGTGAACTAAATCACACTGGACAATGCTGCTGATACAGCGGCAACTGATTTGACAGGCATTGGCTGGTGGAATTTCGGAGTTGTTGTTGTAAGACTGGCCATCTACGAGACAGTTTCCTTCTCCTGGAATTCCCATTGAAGGATACTCTTCTAGTGGCGGTTCGGCTTCAACCTCTGGAGTAGGTTCAATATCAACTGGCGAGGTTTCTTCAGATGGTGTCGCAGGGGAAGAACCTTCCTGATCTGGTTTCATCTCAGTTGGTATGCTCATTATCGTTACTTGTTCTGGCTCTATCACTTCTGTTTTAGTTTCTCCTGAAGGTGTCACGACCTCTTCAGGTGTTACAACTTCCTCAGGAGTTACGACTTCTTCTGGTGTCCTCGAAACCTCTTCCTCCTTTCCAATACTCGCCTCGGTGGATTCCTCCTTCATTGACGTGTCACTTTCAAGAGCTGGCTTAGTGACTGCTTCTTCAGTTACAGGAGCTTCACTTGCTTCTTCCTCAGATGTAACTTCCATCTCTTTTTGAGGAACTTCAGTTGGTTTTTCTTCAATAACAGAACTTTCAGTTATTCTATCCTCGATAACCGGAACCTTTGCAGTTGTTACAGCTTCTTCTGCTGTAACGGCAGTGGTTGAAATTTCACTTTCAGTTTCAACTTTGAGAGTCGATTCTGAAGAGGTAGGTGTCTCTGTTTGCTCAGGAGTGATATTTTTTTCTGTTGCCGATTCTTCTTTAATTGGTTCTTCAGTCGGTTCTACTTTCACAGAAGTCTCCTCTTCAGTCTTTGTCGCTTCTTCTGCAGATGTTGTTGCTTCGGGTTCTGCAACTGGAGCTTCTGTATTGTCTACTTCCACTTCTGGAACTTCGGATCCTGAAAGAGTTTTCTCTGTTGGTGTTAGTCCTCCTTCTGGTTCCTTTTCAGTCGCACTAGGTTCTGTGGTTTCGTCAGTTCTGATAATTCCTGTCGAAACACTAGATTCTGTTTCCTTTTCTACACCAGCTGGTTCTTCTGAAGCAGCAGACTCTGTTGATGTCGACTCAGTTAAACCTTCTTTACCAGCTGTGGGTTCAGTAACCTTCTCTTCAGTTTCTGGTTCCTTCACAGTAGAACTGCTTTCAGTTGGTTCTTCTCCTAAAGGCAGTGGTGTTGTCACCTTAGCAGTACTTTCCTCTGATGAACTTTCGTCGACAAGACCAGGCTTCGTAGTTGGAAGTTCTTCTTCCAACGTGGAAGATGCGGTAGATGCTTGTGAAACATCGGTGACTTCTTCAGGGACTTCGGTAATGTCTTTCGGACCTTCAGTAGATTCTTTAGGTCCTTCTGTATCTTCCTTAGGACCTTCAGTAGATTCTTTAGGACCTTCTGTTTCTTCCTTAGGAGCTTCAGTTGATTCTATCGGACCTTCAGTAACTTCCTTAGGACCTTCTGAAGATACGATCGGACCTTCTTCCGGTGCAACAGTTGTCAATTTCACATCAGTTTCGGTTACAACCGTAACTTCACCCTCTGTCACCGAAACATCCGGCTCCCCTGTTTTCTCTACTGTCATAGACTTTTCAGTAGTTTTTTCAAAAGGCTCTTCCGAAATAGTTGTCTGATCTGTACTTGATGTCACGGGAGGTAGATAAGTCGTAGGTACAAAAGTGGTTGGTCCAAATTCATTAGTTTCGGTCACTTGACCATCAGTTGGGATATCCGGACGTCCGGTGGGTCCATATCCTTCACCAACTTCAATTTCGTTGACTGATTCACTGTCTTCTTTCTTGTGTTCTGGCATCCTTACTGGAGGTAAAATACCCGAAGGGCCCATGGTAGGAATGATTGGTTCCTCAGATGTTTCAGCTTCTGTTGCAGCACTCGAAACTTCAGTGGTTCCTTCAGCTCCTTCCGTCACAGGTCTTGAGACTTCTTCAGCCGTAACTTTTTCTTCTTCAACAGCCTCAGTTGATGAACTAGCGTCACTAGATGTCGGCGTCACTGTCACAGGAGAAGATTCAGTCACTTCAGTCGGTGTTTCCTTGCTTGCTTCAGCTTCCGTACTTCCCTTAACTTCAGTAGGCAAAGTGGAAGCTTCTTCCGCTTCTGGAGTTGTAACTTCCGGTTCCACTGCCTCTGGTTCCAACTTTGGTTTCAAAGTTTCTTTAGGCGTTGTTTGGGATAGAGTACTTTCCGTCTGATCAGAGGACGTCTCAGTACCTACAGTTACATCCACAGTCTTTTCAGTGACCTTCTGTTCCTCCTCTTCAGTCGAAGTTTCTTCAGAAGTACCAGGCTCTGTTGTTGGTTTCTCTTCAGCTTCAAGAGTTGAAGTTTCAGGTGCCTTTTCTTCAGCTTCAGTAGTTCCGTCTCCTGCTCTGGATGGAAGATCAGGAACAGGGCTAGATGTCTCATTCACAGCTAATGGAACTTCTTCCGTGACGACAGTAACAGTTGCTGGAGCTTCTTTCGTAGTTTCCTCCTTTTCCTCTCCTTCAGGTTCCAAGGTCTTATCTTCGGTTTCAGGAAGGGAAGCTTTTGGCGTTGTCTCCTCCGATTTGGGTGTCTCACTCTCTATAGGTGAAACAGTCTCCGGTTCCATTTTGCCAATCTTTTCTGTCTGCACACCCTCTTCGGCACTCTCCGTTGTCCTATCACCAAATTGATGATTTTCCGGAATCAAGTTATTCGCTCCTGGGAACTCCTCAGGTTTCTCTTCTTTTTCACCATCCGTTACGGTTCCCTGAGTGACAGCAGCACCAGCTTCCGCAGTTGTTTTCATATCAGGTTCAGTCTTCTGCTGATCTTCATCTTCTAGAATGTGCGATGTCACGGTTTCGAAGTCATTTTCTGAAATAGAGAAAGCATTTTTAAACTTTGAGCCTCTGAATCCAATCTGTCCAAGATTGGATTGGACTGGAAGGATAACGACTCTATTTTTAAGATTGATGAATTTTCGAAACAAATTGAGTTCTTACCGCACTGATACGTGGTTGGGCAGCACTCTCCCTCGGGAGAGGGAAGGGCAGTGCAATTCTTTCCATGGGTCTTCATTGGTGTACCGCAGTCTTGAACGGCACAGGCTATATCACCACGGAAGCAGTAGCAGTGTTCACAAGGATGCGTCGAATAAATTAGTTCTCCATCTTCGTACAATTTTCCATCATGGAAGCATTGCGGTCCACTAATGCCAGGTGCCACAGTCGTGGTCATCACGAGGCCAGGTGTAGGCGTTGTTTCATCCGTTATTTCGTCATAATCTAGAAATTTCAAATTTCTTGCTCATCAATCTATTCTCCATCGTCTCCACATCTACCTACAGTTTCGGAAGGAAAATAAACAAGTGCAGATATTGATACATACCACAGCTATATTTGACTGGACAGCAGACACCCGGTTGATAAATTGGCCTACATCCCGCAACTCTCAATGTGCATTCCTGCATGACACAAGTCGTCCTATTCCTGATACAATAGCAGAGTTCACATGGATTATGGAAATCAATTGGAAGCTGAGCGCCGTCGGCATAGAACCGATCGTTCACGTTGCAACCATAATTGTCTGGGAAGCCGAGTTCGCTTGACCCAGAACTGGCTGGAGTGTTGGTTGTGGATGTTAGGAGCTGCACTGGTACCTCGGGACATGTTATCACAGGACAACATTGGTCGGGTCGTTTTTCGACGACGCAATCCTGACCGATCGCCTTTGTGAATGGACAGACCCTCAAGTAACACATCAACATTCGGTTATGACATGTGCAGTTTAGACATGGCTCGTTCGTCACGATGCGGTCGCCCTCTTCGTAATGTTCATAATTATAATAACAACCTGCTGCACCTGTGGAAAAAAGTTCATCAGTAGGTGAAAATCAATAATATTAGTAACATTATTTCAATTTGCTACAAAATTGAAAGCTGCTGGCTCGTCTGTTCTATAAAGATCATTTCATGTGACTTCGGATAACGGTTTTTAGAGAAACAAAAACTTGAACATACCTCCATCGTACTCTGCTACTTGTGTGGTATCTTGATCGTATACTGGAGCTGCAACAAAAAGAGAGAATCAGGTTATTGTCTTGGTAACGGCAGCTAGTCGATACGAGATACCCTTTAACATTGATTTTCGCGAGCTAAAGCGTGTAGTGTATTAAGATCAAGGTATGAAAATTCTAGAATTTACTTTAAAATGAACACACTTTAGCGGAAAATTTGAAGCGTTTCGAAAGCATTTCGAGTTTAGAAGTACTTTAAAATGTTATTGGATGCAAAACGCTTCGAAAACATGTTTAATATTATTTAAAGAGTTTTTAAGAATAAAAAAAAGAAAAGTCGTGTCAGTTCGAAGCGGGAAACTGATAGGTAAATATTCGAATGTCAGATTTAATTGACAAGTGTATTTAAAGAAATTACGAAGCTAGTATTATCACGGCTTCGATGGATCGTGAGTTTATGCAGACTCATTTATTTTCAAGTGCATGGAAGATAAATTGATGAGTGCACAAGAAGCTTGGTGAATGTACCCTCAGGACGAGACGTTTATCATAGTAATTACTGCCGGGATATGTTTGTTTGGAGGGTGGACCTGGACCTGCTTCTGGCTCTCTGGCTCAACAACGGAATGAGTCAAAGCGTCATATGGCGCGAACATGTACGTGGGCGAATTCTCATTAACACCCTCACCCTAGTCGAACGAATTGTATGGCGAGAACATAGAATACAGAATACAGCATCCCACTTCTCCCTATCTCTCTAGCATTCAACGTTTTCGCAATTTCTCCGGGATTGAAGTGTCGTACACAGTGGTTGCCTTCAATTGTTCCCCAAATGTACTAACTTCCATCAGCGACGCAATTGTTGATCTTTCGTGTCTCTGATTCTGCTTTCTCCAACTATTTTCTGTTTCTGTTTATTTTAACTTAATCATTTTAGGACTTTGATTTGATAGCTTCTTTCGTAAAGAACAGTCGGTATATGAAGGTAGGACAGATTTCAAGTTTGTTTGGACTGGAAACGCTTCGGAAAAGCCCCATTTGCGTTTCTATCCAAAGAAGGGTTCAGAAGTATTTAAAAATGTTTTCGGACTGGAAACGCTTCGAAAACGCTTCCAAAACGCTTCGAAAACGCTAGGAAAACGCTTCATGAACGTGATTTTACAATAGTTAAAGAAACGTTAAGGATTCAACTTACTCAAAAGAAAAAAGAAAAAATTCGTCTACAAATTATATAGATATATTTTTGGAGTTCCAGGATTTTGTGAATGTTGGAGTAAGTTAAAGAGAGTCCTGGATGAAAGGCTGGAAAAATTCAGTAAATTGCTCAATCGACACTTGGTTTGTAGATCTTGAGATTGTCTTCTCGTACAAACGCATTACTGACTTTTTGAAAGAGAATGGGATGCTTGTGTCGGGAATCAGCATTCCGTGGGAGGTGCAGACAGTTTACAGCGAATCGAATTGTACGGAGAACAGCAAGCTCCGTGAATGGGGACCATCGTGACTCGTGTCCCATGACGGGCTCGACCTGCATGCCTCCACGTTACGCAGTTCTGCACGTAATCGCACAAAGCGCTTTGCAACACGTTGATTATCATCGTGTCTCTATACAGGTCGCCGATAAAGACTATTAATATCTCACAATCGTTCTTCACCCAAAGAAATCCATTCATCCTTCTCATTTGATTTACGATCTCAATGCCACTTTTGTATTTTGACTCTTACCGTTAAGGCAAACTTTAATGAATTACGAATCCAATATTTCATTGTGATCACTCCTCTTCTTAAAAGTCTGTTGCTTATAATAAATTCTAAGGCAAGTGAATTTATCTCAGCAAAAAAAAGAAGCGGGGGAGAGCAATTCTTAAGCACTGACTCGCCAAAATTATTGACTCTTCATGTTACAGTTATCGTTCGTCACGAGGATCGAATATTCTTCTCTTCTTTGAAAGAAGCCAATATCTTTTCTTATCTCTATTTTTTTAGTTGTATCTTTTTTCTTTTCTTTATACTTTTTTCTGACGAAGAGTCAAACATAACTGCTTAATTCATACAAGTTCATTACTCTCGACATCATCTCAAATCAATATTTTATCGACAATAGGTAACGGTATGATCGCTGATTATACGGATGTGGATGAGTAAAGAGGTCAATGTTTTGGTATTTGCAATAGCCAGGAAATAACATTACATTTCTTTAGCCTAGTTATGGTTTGTCGCTTCGAAACGCTTCCTAAATGTTAAGGAATTTAACTTATTGAAAAGCGTAAAAATACAATTTGACCTTAAATAGGAAGCGTTTTGGAAGAGTTTATACCGGAAGAAGTGTTCAAAAGTATTTTACCATGTCTCATGATCGAAAAAGCATCGAGAACACTGCTTAAACCCGATTTGAAAAGTTAAAAAAATTAATCTTTGGTATTTTTTCGTCTGCTTCAAAGGTGTAAATCGCGATAAGAATGCAAGAGGAAACAAAGTTGCAAAGCCTTAAAGTCTCGGAGGGACGGCAAGAATACTGTGAAAGTCAATGTACTGTCTCACTCGTTTACCTCTTGTTTCATTTTCACACTCTCTCGAAAGCAACAGCGATGGGATGAAGAGAGACGCGTACATTACGCATAAAGAGAAAGAGAGTCCACCAGGTGCTTTTATATTACGAGAGTCGAGAGCAGAGTCGTTTCATGTTATGAAATCATCGCTCTCGACCTTGCCTTGCGAAAGTTCATTACCATTAACCGCATACTCTGCTCGCTATAGTTACACTCTTCGCATGTAAATTCCTCTCATTTTTCAGGGTCACGCGGATGTGGTGCAAAGGTCAAGTACAGTTTTGTCTCGGAAGGTAAATTAAAATAATTAGGGAGCGTTAACTTCGGTTTCTTAACTGGTGACAGCGGTGGGATTGATGCAATTGAAATTTTTTTTTCGTCCTTAAATGGTGATAGCGGTGGGACTGATTTAGCAGAACAATATTGAGAGATGAAAAAGGAATGCTGGGAGGCTTTGAAATAGGATGGAGATGTGGAAGAACCTTTCCTTAAAGATTATCGATGACCGTGGAATTAGCAAACACGTTATTCCAAGCTAGACTAATACGATTACTTAATACGTGTCACGCTGACGCTGCACCCACGCGTTCCGTTATGTCTTTCGTTGGATGACCGCTGCTGACCTTTCCACCTAGGCTAGTAGTTAGGGTCGAGTATGGGAGAGAGGATGAACTAAAGTAGGACAAATAAGCAAAAGATGTGCAAAAAGAGAAGGATGGGCAGAAGATCCTCTTAGTCGACCCAGAATTCATCTTCAAAAAGATTGTAATTTAACGAGAGGTAATAGAATTTCTCAGTAGGAATATTAGCAGATTTCGTATTCGTAACGGTGATCTCGGAATTTATGGGACGTGATAATTGACTATTAAAAGTATTGGAGAATCCAACTTCGAAGGGATGCAAAAGGAAGTCGAGTGGATAATTTTTTGTCCTTTCAATTCTTTTATGCTCGGGAGCGTCATATTCCTTTTCTGTGGACATGAAATCTCTTCAGTTCCAGGGAACCTGCTAGGAAGTCGTAATTTTATGAAACTTGTCGAGCGACTAATGCTACAATAAACTTATTCCGAAGTATTCAGGTGGTTTTTAACCTCTCGTGAAAACCGGCTTTTCGTAGTCGGAAGTCGATCAAGAAGTAGAGAGAATGATAATGTAGAGGAGAACGAGACCAAGAGAGGACTGGAAGACTTAAGAGTTGACTGAAGGACGAATATGGAGCTAGAGATTCCATGGGAAACTCCATGTAAAGAAATCAGGAGTTTACAACTAAAAATCAACAAATCTTTTCTTCAACGACGACAACATGCTAAAAAATTCTTCCGCCGTTTGCAAAGAAAATCCTTCGAGTTCCTATAAAATTCCTAAAAATACTGAAGTTTCGGATTGAAAGCAGCTTCAAAACGTTTCTTAAAAGTGAACAAATTTTATTTTACTTAAGATAAGAAGCGTTTTGGAAACGTTTAATGTTAGTTTCGAACCAAGCATCTCAAATTTCAATAATTTTCAATTTCGGAGAAGACTTCTTTCCAGATATTTTTCTTGTCTCTCGGCTTTTTGCGTGAATCACCCTCGAGCTAATCTCATTTCGTTTGCCGCTTCGAGCGTGCCGGAGACTTGACCGTGACGGCTTCTCGTTGCAGGAAAAAATGATCATTATGAAGAAGGAATTTTGTGCAAGAACTTACCAGAATGCGAGGATCGCACTGCCAACAAAATGACCAGGTACAGGATATTCCTGCGTCGGCAGAGCCCGGCCCTCAACGCCGACATCTCCGCAGCGTTAAATCTAAAACATAAAAAAGAACAATGGAGATTAATAAATCTGATTCATGAATCCTCAGGGTCTATGCATATCATATCGTATCAATGTAGAAAAATTAGCCTCAGAAGGAGCCTTATAAGTAGGAAGCATCATTCGATTCAGACAAGTATATATACATTCCCAATGCTAAGACCTCTAAAATCAGGACGTGGGATCTCCGAGATACTCCAAACATTTTTTCCGCTCGTGACGCGAGGGCGGTCTTGATCAAGATACACTTTTTGCGAAGGACTCAAGCCAGTAATCATCTTGGACGTTTTACTATAATTCAGAGGTTAAGTGTCACGTAACACTTTGAGTCTTCTCGCCGCTGGCGATTAGTAACCCGTATATCGCCAGGCTGTAACTCTCAAGTATGGCAATATACGGGCAGACAACTGAGGTAAAACTTGAGTCTAACTGCACCTTGAAACATATTTTACCATTTACATCATGAGCTACAAAGTGACTCGTGGAAAATCTGCATCAAGTGATTTATCCGGGAGTCCCGGGTATCGGAATACGGGAGCACATAAACAGAAGTCCAAATCATTTCCACGTGAATGCAGAGGAATACATGCGCGGAAGATAAAAATCTGCAAGTTAGTATGGAGTCTAATTGTCTTGGAAATCTGCATTCTAGTGTTTTATAGCATTCGCTCTTCTCCGCGAGGGTCAGATGAATTCACTTACATCTACGGCAAGTGAATTTATCGCAGCGGGTAAGACTCGCGACAGCTGATCTTCTTAATTCAAGAAATCAGTAAGCGAATACGGAGTCAATTATCTTGGAAATCTGCATTCTAATGTTTGATAAGTATCTCTTGTCGATGAGGGTCAGGTACTTTTAGGGCAGGTGAATTTATCGCACCAGGGAAGACACGCGACACCTAAGCGTCAAGAGCTCGCCGCTTGTTAACATCAGTGTCCGTTTTATGTGTTAGGTCATAAATTACATCGCAGCCGATGATAATGAATCCGGATTCCCCCATGGAAACCCAAAGCCAGACTCGCATCACACGCATCGTCGGGTCAAGTAATGCCGGTATGTGCACGAGTGTAAAAGTGTACACGCGGCTCTTTACTTGCCACGGTGGATAACTGGCAACTGGGGACATTACGTCATTGCGTATTCAGTGTGCGACCCATTGAACAGGGAATTCGGTGAATGGATAGAGCGGGAATGAGTACCCAGTACCCACCTTAGCCCCTTACTACTACATCCAGAGGGTTCGAACACAGGCACGACCAGAGGCGACAAACGACACACCCGCTACGCGCTCTGAATGAAAATCCACGCACACTCTCTCGATAGACTCGACGTCTCTCTCTCTCGATCCTTTTTTCCAATTGCTCTGTAATCCATCTCTCTTTACTTTCTATCTTGTTTCAGGACCGAGTCCGCTGAGTCGCTGGGAAGCCACCGAACCGCGACTAATAATGCCACTTGTCCTCTCGAGCTTCGATCTGGTCCGGTGGGTGGGTGCTCAGTCTCGTAAATGTTCGATTTACGGTAAGTCATAATTACTAGGATTTAGGATTTAGGATTTAGGATTTAGAACTGGTTCGAGTGGCGGGAGGCGGCAGGCGGCAGGCCTGTTTGCGTTGGGTAAGGGATCAAATGGCGTGGCTCCGCAAAGTTGAAACATGCACCACGTACTAAATGAGCATAGATGAAGATGAGCGAATCCGGGCCAGGGCGTGATCCCGACGTAAACTTCTCTTCGCCCACGGTCTCCGGTCGGTTCCCAGGTGAAGGTAATCACATTCCGCGTTCCACGGTAATGGTGAACGAATACAGCCTCCGGGCTCTAACGGCACCATCTGCACCAGCATCAACGGCATCACCAGCACCCTATTCACTTCAACTATGACTCCACACTCTGGAGTCTACCTACTTGCCTACTACGGTCAAATTACCTTTCTTTCTAATTATGATTATTGAATGAGCCGAACGACTTGAATGACAGGAACCACCTCCCGGAAAGACTTCCCCTAGAGATTCTAAAGACTCTTGCAAGAGGAGCACGAGGTGGATGGTCTAAAGCATAGTCTAAAGCAAATTAATGACAATCTCCTCATTATTTGCATTGATGAGTCGTTCGAATCTTTAAAGTCTTTGAAGTCTTTTAAGTCAGGAATGCTTTATCACTTCTTGTATGTATTCAGGATTCAATGAAAGTTATTTGCATACCGTTAAGTGGATTTCAGCTTCTTGCGGAAATTACTGTGCACGTGGGTTCATTTGATATGCATTTAAAATGAATTAGTTAATTAAAGGATTAACGTTGAGATCTACCGGTTATTACAGCCAGCTTCTCTAATTATTAATTATTTTTCAGAAAGATCGCAAATAAGCAATAATGCGCATAATATATATTCATGGTGGAAGTACAGGAAAGCATACACGTTTAGGTTTCGTGATCAGGGAAGGTTGAAACTTAAGGGAAAACTAGACACCCTGCTAACTTATCATTTTTCCGCGTGCATTTTCAGCATGGATTAATGCCGACATAATGACAGTGTTGACAAAGTCATCGCTTTCGATCCATAGAGAGGGATCGTTCGACTCGATGTGGTAACGGTTTAATCCGTCCCTTTCCGAGAGTCGTCATTGCGTAAGAGGAAATCAACGGTTGGTGTTGACGTACCGTTTCATCTTCTTTGGGAGGAACGACCGATTCTCCGCAAAAACTCATGTAATTGACAACGCGTGTTCTGCAACAAGATCTCCACTCTCCTATCTCTCTATTCCACCCTTTATCTCTCTTTATCTCTTCTTCCCTTTTGCTCCGTCTTCCCAAGCCTCCCACTCGAGGATAATCGCATATCTCTCCAGTGCATTAGCTACACGTCGCTCTGCCTCGCAAAATAAACAGAATAATGGATTACCAGGCCGAAAGATTCATAAGCTTATATTCCATCCTTGTTGCTCCAGTCTATCTGATAATGCCTACTGCGAAGCACGTACGCAATTTGTATATTACTTATTGCAAGGAGCAACGGTACACACAGTACTACTTTAGGTAACAAATAACAATTCCCCACTGAAATTCAGAAATTCAGAACGATTCTGTCGACTCTCCATCCACGGGAGGCATGCTCCTTTTGGTTTTCTAGAACCACTTTGCATCATAAAAACTCCCAAAGGAGTCAAAAGGACGCGGCAAGGAAATGCCGGGATTCCAATTGCAGATCTTGTTAACAAAGTTACACGTGTAATTGCGAGAGTCAAAGTTGGGCAGAGACCGCAAGGAGCCTTTCACTAACCACTTCATGGTATTTTTAATTTTTTTTTTCTTTTTCCTTTTTCTGAGGATGTCCAAAGTCTCCTCTTCAATAGGATGGGCTGAACGGAGAATTTTGACGAGACGTTAGAATATAACGAATATAGAAAATAACTAGTAGCTTATACTGAAATGACATTCGTCGATGGGAACCTAACCTAATAAAGCGCGAAGATGAAAATTCAGGAGCGCCGGAACGGTTGGGAAGTCCCGACCTCGCTTGAGTCATTTTAGTACAGGTAGGTCTATAAATAGTGAGCACGTTTGTGTGTGCTAGCGACCTGTTGCTCGCGAGCACCCTCACCTCGTGTGAAAGACGAGGCCCGAAGTAATCGGATATATATCTCTCGTTCCTTTGCGTGCATTACATGTTATTCGCTCGACTTAATTGTTAACGTTAGTCATTTGCTTTCTCCCCGAAGCAGAATTACTCCCCTCGTAATGTAATAAATCAAATTAAAGCGGTGTATTAATATTACTAATTAGCGGACTGTAGGCTCAGATCGTTAAATAGAAATATTCAATCGAAATCTAGACGCTAATTGATATTATGTTTTTTCTCTTGATGAATGAAGAAGCCGGGCAAAAAGGTAACTCTTTTGAAGGAACTTGTTCTATTTGAGGATAAATCGTTGATGATCACCTAACGAGCCCATGCCGCCAACCAGTCCTGAGGCTCGAAGCCTGCATTCATGAAAGGCACGCGGAAGTTGGCTCCGGGGTGGCAGGATGAGGGTCCTCCGGGCCAAACTCCGGAGCGCAAAGATGCTCTCGCTAATTGTCATAATTAACTTGGGAAGCGTTCCCAGGCTCGGGAGCAAATGAAGAGCGCGAGGGTCTAATCTATTCTTCACTTGCGTGCAAAAAGCGATGAGACTCTTTGAAGACCTTCGGAAACTATAATACGTTAAGCTATTTGGGGGCAGGGGGATTAAATTATGTGACCTCTTCGACATTGAAAGAATTTCAGGGGATGTGGAGGATTTTAATGCATTTCACTGGATATTGACAGTATATGGTATTCTCAGGCAGCAGTATTGACAATATTTTTATGCAGCATCACTTCATTCAATTTTCTTGAACTTCGAATGACATCCAATAAACAAAAATAAATTTCGATGAAGTTCAGAGATTTTCAGTGAGCTTAAATAAATTACAATACATTCCTGGGAATTCTATGGGATTTTAGAGAATTCAAAATGAATTTCAAATGATAAAGAATTCGAAAAGAGGCTACAGTATTATAATTAATTTCAAAGAATTCCAATGAATTTTGGAGAATTCAGGATGAATTCCTATCAATTTCTACAAATTTCATTGAAATCCGACGAATTTCAATGATTGCCAGTGAATTCCAACGAAGTTCTAAGAATTCCTATAAATTTCAGAGAATTTAGAATGGATATCAATGATTTCCAGTGAATTCTGATGAATGTTTTAAATGTTCAATAAATTCCAAAGATTTCAGAATTAATTCTAAAGAATTCAAAATAAATTGAAAAAATTCAACAAAAATTCCAGTAAATTTCAATGAATACCAATAATTTCCAGAGAATTCTGAATGATTAATAGCAATTCCTACGAATTTAAGTGAAAATTCGATGAATTTCAATGATTTGCAGTGAATTTCACTTAATGTTTTAAAGTCCAACAAAAACCAAAGATTTAAGAATGAATTCCACTGAATTTTAATAAAATTCGACAAACTCCAATGAATTCCATTAAATTTTAATTATTTCCAATAAATTTTAGAGAATTCAGAATGAATTCCAAAGAATTCAAAATAAATTGAAAAAATTCCAAAAAATTTCAGTAAA
>JAUESI010000001.1:3712037-3722096 GCA_032275145.1 Synergus laeviventris
TATATATATATATATGTAAGATTGGGTGTGTGTACAACTAGTTATGTATTTTAATAAGCAATGATTTTTTTCTTTCCTTCGTGATAATCGGAATATTTAAAATCAGGTTGTAGGATTAAACAGAATTGATTGCTCAGAACTTTTATGATTTTCTAGGGATTAATGAAAATTTACGTAGAAATAATATTAATTACACAAATTAACATCTAACACTATATTTTACTTCATATAGATTTACATGAGAATCTAATGAGAACGTTTAAATCGATTTTTCAGATTCTTAAAGAATATCTGACTAATATCTATTTTCAAAATTATTATGTGACGTCGATTTTTATTGTAAAATTAAAAATAAAACATTAGAACGTTTCAAACTTCGGGAGACGGTATTTTTTAGGGGGGGGGGGGTGAAAAAGGAGCACTTTAAATTTTGGGAGGGGGCATTTTATACGGGTGGAAATAAAATAAAATGGGTAATTTAAATTTGAATAGGGGGACTCTTCGTAAGAGAGGAGCATAATAAAAAAATAAATTAGAGAGAGTGAGGGGAGGGGTGATTATGCAATCGCCCCCTCCACACGTAAATCACATCCTCCTCTTATGTAGAAACGGGGTCAATTATGAGGGAGGGGGTGGTGGGGACGGGTTATATACGCATATGAGATATGGACGATGAGGAGGGGGATTTTTCTTGAGCTGAGGGGCTAACTAGGGTAATCAATAACAGAGATGAGTTATAAGGAGGCTGTAGATGGAAAAGAACATGTACAGAGAAGTATGGATAAATAGAGGAGGGGGTTTATTGCCAGGAATACATGGTGAGGAGGGGGCGGTAGTCGGATGTATTAATTACACCTCCATTACGATGTGGGCTTAAATGAGGGTGATTGATGACGATCATGGGGCTATAAAGAAGGGAGGGGGCGGTGAAGATGACGAGGTCGATGTTAAGGGCGTTATATTGAGAGAATGCGCAAATGAGGAAAAGTTGCCCCCTCCCATGGTGATTCAGGAAGATAGAAATGCGTTGTACTTTAAGGTGAGGGGCTGATGAGGGTGATAGATAAATGTGAGTGGTTATAGAAAGGGGAGAGGGGCAGATGAGGGAAAGGGCAATTGCAAGGAGTCAATAAGGGAGCGATTGGCAGGAAGAGGTTGCATGGTCAGTTGAAGGGAAAATTATGGGAGGGGCGTATGAGGGCAAAGATTCAATTGTAAGGACATTATATGTGTTGGACGGGATATATAAGGGTAGGAGCCTTCGATGAGGGGTTATGAGGAGGGGATTACATATGGGTATTTGAGGGGAGGGGCAATTCTGATGGGGTTATGAGGTAAGTTGAAGGGAAAATTAGGGGTGGGATTAATTCCGAGATGATTGTTGGCGGGGAGGGAGCCTGTGATAGGGGTCTATGAGGAGGGTCTGCATATGGGTATTTGAGGGGAGGGGCAATTCTCATGGGATTATGAGTTAGGTTGAGGGGCAAATTAGGGAAGGGATTAATTGCGTGATTATTGTTGATGGGGAGGGGGTTAAGGGGAGGCTGAAGGGCAAGTATAGGAAAGGGTCATAATTTAGAGAGGAAAAAAGAAGGTCATTGAAGGTCATTAAAGCAACACAAAAAACATTCAGATATTGCAAACAAGGCAGTTAATAGTTAATACATGTGTATTAAACACATTTAACAGCATTTTTTCCGTGGCAAGTCTCAACAAATGTTCTTAAAGAAATATTAAAGACGACTTTTACCTTATTTATAGGTTTCGTTGGAATGAACGTGAAAGATAATAAGTGAATTTCATTTTGAGATTGGTTCAAGGCTTTGCTTGGAGGTGAGAAGTTGTTATTGAGAAAGCGCGTTTTATCGGAAATAATACGCAATCAGGAAAGTTGGAGATTCCCAAGACGCAGATGGATTTTACGAAAAGGAAGTTCGGAGAATTTTTGTTAGCACTTTTGAGTTTAAGTCTTTAAGAATCGATATACGCGAAGGAACGGGACGTTTCAAAACGTGTTCCACAGCTTCTCGAATATCACATGGTACCTTTCTTTCCAAGAAAAGCCCTCCATGATATCTTCCGCGAATCTTGTTTCATACTTTGGAATGCGTCGAGTTGACAATTTTTTTTGTTTGTACATTCGCTCACGTTAAATCGGTCATCGAAAGTTATTCAATCGAAAAAAGGGCCTAAGAACCTTATCAAAGAAATATCCTAATCAGAAGTAAATTTCTGCAATTGCAGCTGTTCTGTCGTAAAAAACTCATTTTCGATATCAACCTAGTCATAAAATCTCTCTAGGAATGTCGTTCAATAATATCTTCTTAATACTTCGCAGTTAATTACGATAAAAATTATTAATAACGACCTCGTTTGTTATACGATTTAACACGCTTCAACAGATGTAGAAATACAGGATGCACTAGTATTAAGATAACGAGATAACTTATTTAAAGTTTCTTTTTTCTTGTACAACCTGCAACAGTTTATTATGTTTTTATTACTATTGCTGTTTTATAACTATTATTATTATTATTATTTTACTTTTTTTAGAGTCTAGCTTGAGTTCGCTATCCACCCTATAAAATTAGTCGGACGAGGCTGAAATGGTCTCATTTATCGGTCCCTGCACTGGAGTGTGGTTTTTACGAAGAGCTTGTGGGCGGTTCTGGATTCTGGTTCGTGAATCTTTAGCTTTCTGTGATTTTCTACCTTAAGGAAAATGATAATGTAATGGGGTTCTCCAAACAGGTCCAACACATAACGTGAAGTAATGATTACGCGAGGTTTGCGACACAGCTCAGCTTCGAAAGAATCTCTGAGGTCACTCTTTTCTCGAGATGATGCTTAATCGAGTGATGTCACTTGCAATTTGGAGTCGATTTCAGTTTACTAATATAATCCTCAACACTAGCCTGAGACTGAATGATTATATTATTTTCGATCACATTCCGTTCTCGAAGGTGACTCAATTATTCTGAACCTATTTATGATGTATAGTTTAAAGAAAGCAGACATCAATGAATGAATTCCTATTTCTAAAGATTCTAGATTGAAGGCAAAGAATTCGAAATCCAGGGTTCTTGAAGAATAATACTATGCAAAAAATATATTATTTGGACAAATAATATAATATATTTAATTTTTTATTACAAATTTTTATTAGAAAGTATTTCTTCTACTATTTCAGTAGAAATATAAGTAATAATTAATTTCCTTGTAGTTTTATATTAAATTACTAAATTAGTAGACACATACTAAATTATTAAGTAGTTTCTATTTTTACTAAATTGTTGAAATGGTAAAGAAATACTGGATTAACTGGTAGATTTTAATTAAATTGCTATATTAGCAGAAAATCATTAAACTTCCTACTATTGAATTACTAAAATAGTAGAAAAATACTAAATTATTGACTACTTTTTTGTTTACTGATTTTCTATAATAGTTGAAACTATTACATTTACTAGTCTTTTAAGTTCGGGAACAGTTTGGCGTAGTTTCAGACACTACCAGCAGATGGCACCACAGTAAGTCGGTAACTTACCGTCAACCATCAGTCGGTAAAGTAGAACACTGATGCAGATTCGCGGCATGTGAAATAATGGTATCACTGCTTTACCGGCCGGAATGTTACGTTAACATAAAATTAATTTATCTCAGTCGGTAAAACAGAGAATCCCTTATCGCTCAGATCATAAATCTGCATCAGTGTTCTACATTATCGACTGACGGTGGCCACTGGAACTATTCGCAATGTTCACAAACCGTCATAGTCATTGTACTTTACTAAAATACTAGAAAATTAATAAATTACTTAATAATTTTCTATTAAGTTGCTAAAATAATAGAAAAGTACTAAATTATTGAATATAGTTTTTTGCTTACTAGCTATAAGAGGAAAAACTACTAAATTACCTGGTATTGTTCTACTAATTTATTTCAATCGTAAAAAAATTGCAAAAAACTACTATTTTAATTTAAAACTACTAAACTTTTCTTGGTAGTTTTTTAATAATTTAGTAAAGTAGTAGAAAACTATGGAATTATTTAATAATTTTCCGATAACTCGCTTATGTAAGTAGAAAAGTATCAAATTATTTAGTCATTTTTTACTAAAGTACTGTAATAGTAAAATAACTACTGAATTACCTGGCGTTTTTATACGAAATTTACTACCAATTAATTAAAAATTATTATCTAATTGCGTAGTATTCTGCTAAATCGCTAAAATAGTAAAAAATTACTAGATTCCTCAGTAGTTTTTTTTAATGAATTACTAAAATAGTATATATAATAGGAGAATTGAGCAGTTTTCTGCTAAATTAGTAAAATAGTAGAAAAATACTAAACTACTAAGTTACAAAAATATTAGAAAACTACTAACTTAGAAGATTTTGTAATATAACTTTAAATTTCCAGAAAAATTACTAAATAAATAAAATAGTAAAAACCCATTAAATTCCTTACTCATTTTCTACTAAAAATTATCATAATTCTTCTATATTCTACTTCTACTACTATTTTCATTTTTAAATATTATCTATTTGATCAATTTTCTGTTAAATTAGTAAAATAGTAGAAAAATACTAAACTACTAAGATACAAAAATATTAGAAAACTATTATTACAAATATTTTTATTTCTTTCAACTAATTTGCGAAGATAGTAGAAGAATACTAAATTCTCCAGTACTTTTCTGCTAAATTGCGATAATAGTAAGAAAAATACTAACTTAGAAGATTTCTAATACAACGTTAAATTTCCAGAAAAATTACTAAATAACTAAAATAGTAAAAACCTATTAAATTCCTTACTCATTTTCTACTAAAAATCACCATAATTCTTCTACATACTACTTCTTCAATAAATTTAAAGAAACTACTGCTTTCTGAATTTTCCACCTGTTTCTAATTTTCCAACCGCAGCTTAAACTACAATTTACTAATTTACTATTCATATCTAGAAACCCACTAATTCAGATTCAGCGAAAAAAGGAAAAAAACCACAATCTATTGAACCATCTTGACTTTTTCGAAACTCTGTCAATTCTTTATTCTTTTATCAACCAAATTCACTTTGCGAAGAAACTAATCATTCTAAAACGAACACAGCTTTCGAACGACTAACATGTCAATGAAGAAACATAAATGAACTAGCCCTCGAATGAATGAACTCCATTTTAATGAATGAAATCCATTATGCATGAAATACTCATTGACCACACAAATCCACTTTTCGAGGAACCTAAATTCCGGCGAATTTAGGTGTGCTGAACTGCAATCGCTGGAAGAAGATAATAAATCGAGAAAAAGTAAGTCGAAGAAGAGATCATCTTCCTGGAGATCTCGAGCCTCGTCTGGCGTCCTCCAGCTCCTCCTTCGACACCCACCGACCACCACCGTCTCCTGAGCTCGGCTCGAACCTCGAACCTCGAATCGAGAAGAGTCGAAGAGCTGAAGAGAGGAGCCTCTTCTGTACCCGCGGGCATTGCGCTTCTCCCCCGCCAATCAGCGCCACTCTAGCGGAAGGTAGGGGCCGTACAGCGGCGGCGCGGGCAAGGTATTTAAGGTACCGTGAACCGGCGGCGCACGAGTAGTTCACTTCTGTTCGGTGCGGCGGTGGCGTGAACTTAAAATCGCACGCCCCACGGTTAAGGGTGCGATTGCGATTACGATCATTCGAAACACAAAACGACCCCTCAATGACCCTCCGCATAGTGCCGCTCTTACACAATTGTTCAGCATCAGTTCAACAAAAATTACTTATCGCGGATCTCTCCACTTAGAAAATCCCCAAAAGTGAAAAACATTTTTCTTTTTTTTTTTTCATATTTGAGTTGGTTTTAAATATTAAAAACGAAGAGAAGGGAAGAGAGTTGCGTGTCTGACGGATCTTTGCACTTCATCACCTGGAGAGGTAAGTCACATTTCGCGATGTGCCGATAGTACAATTTTTGTACAATTTCTGGACGATTGTTGTCGAATTTTTGTAGAGAGCCTCTTGAAAAGTGAGAAGCATCGTTTGACGTTCAGTGAGATAACAGTGACGAGAAAAATTTAGGAACTGTGTAGTGAGATTTTGAAAAGCTTTTGGAAGAGAGCTTTTTTTTGGGAGAGCTGCTTTCTTTGAAGTGCGGCTTTTCATGGAGTGGATTTCGAAATTGAATCAGTGCAACTAGTGCGATTCAAGTTACTGAGTATGCATGCACGTGGACTGTAAATGTTTAGTGACCTGAGGAAACTTCAACCTTTTGCATTGTGGAGTTGTTCGCGGTTGAAAAATGAAAAGAGATGTGAAACAGTGAAAAATTGGGGGGGTTTAGTGAGAACCAAGTGTCGTTTCTTCAAGGCTTTGAAAATTGTGGTTTGTGCAATCTTCAGCTTGATTTTTGTAGTGAGAATGATAATTTGAGGGAATTGCACATCTTCCATTTGATGAAATTATTTTTATTTTTTAATTTTCTAAAACTGAGACAATTAACTTCTATGAACTATAAAACAATTCTAAAAAATTTTAAAAGTTCAAGACTGCACATCTCATAATTATTCTTCACCTTTTTTTTAAAATATAATTAAGATTTCGAATCTAAGAAATATCTCGTGGTTTGTAAAGCATTTTACATTGTGCACTGAGGTGAATGAAAGGCACGAGAATATTTGAAAAGTGAAAAACGTCACTTGGTCAGTTATATTTCGTAGTACTTGAAGAAGCGACTCTTAAAAGAAAACAATGCAATGGGAAAGACCTCTGTAAAAGATAGAACAGAAATGAAATGTAAATTAGGAGAATCCAAGGGGTTTGAAACCTTTGTCCGGCGGTTGAAACTGCTGCGGCTGCCTTTGGCGATGACGCGGCCTCTGCATAAGCGACACATTCCGGAAGATCGAAATTTATATTCCTGGCAAAGATAGAGAATCAGGTGGAAAAAAGTAACCTCGATTATATCAGATTCCTATTTTAATCGTGCGATTTTCATACAAAATAGGAATATTTGAGATTAGAAATAACAAATTGCACAGCAAAAAGTCGGTCACTGATTCAATTAGTTACTATTTAACTAATTATTAATAAAAAGTGACTAATCTTCAGTTTTTGACGTTCCCTAATAAATTGTTAAAATCGGTGATTTTTCGATCGCTTATCTTCTAATAGTTAAGTTTTCCAATACGCAATAAAAAAATTTTTTTTGATCTCAAGATCAACTTAAACTTACCTCCAATAGAGGCTGCCGACTTTTCGAATCACCTTCGGTCCTTATTCGATTTTCTGAAAAAAAAATTATTAAGTTAGATCGATCTGATATTTATTTTCAATTTGTAGCAAAATTTCTCTTCTATTCTGCAACTTGTGTACATTTTCCAAACGTCCTTTGGATTTTTTCCAAAGTCAGACACTCGATCCAATTTTTTAGATACTGCACTCAATAATTACGTGGGAGCTGCATTTTGTCTGAAGCGAAAAGCTAAACTTGCGATTCAGGTTAGAAAAATAATAAAGTCAGTTCACATGAAAAAGGGTTGTGTGTTTTTATGGAGCAAAAGAGAATCGAATCGCGCGAAAAACCGCGAATTCAAAAATGGTTAATTCGATATTTATTGATTTTTATTGATCGATACTGATTGATGTTACTAAAATAGTCTAAAATTACTAAATTCCTTGTAGTTTTCAACTAAATTACTAAAATAGGAATTTTTTTACTAAATGACTAAAATGGTAGAAAACTTTTTAATTTCTTGCTGTTTCAACAAAATTACTGAAAAAGTAGAAAATTCTAACTTACTAAGTAGGTTTCTATTAAATGAAGAAAATAGTAGACAAATACTAAATTATTGAGTAAAATTCTACTAAATCTGGATCTTCCTTTGCAAATCAGGGTTACCTCAGAAAGTGACTCGACCTTGTGCTTTTCCCACGTTTGCACAAACATCGTTGGCGTTCACGCAATTTAATTGCAATAATTAACTGTATATATTAAAAAAGGAAGTGGCCTCGAAAATAATCACTGCTTCTGACAGCCGTTATCCGCGAATCACAAACTTTACGTCGCTTAAATAACCCATTCGCACAAACGAAAATTCTCTAAGTGTCCCGGACTAATTTTCAAGGTCAGTTTTGAGAAGTGCAAAATAATTCTTTGAAATTCCACACCATTTTTTTAAATTTCTCCTCATCTTAAAATCTTTTCAAAAATTTTAAATCCTTCAAATTACGAAAATTCCATGTTTTTCAATTACTTCAAAATCTTGAAATCTTGTGAAAATTCTTAAATTCCTTGGAAATATTTTTAAACCCTTTGAAATTCTTTAATATCATTTAAAATGCCTTGAACTACTTAGCAACATTTTTAAATTATTTGAAAATTACTCTTAAAATATTTTGTGGTATTTTAAGTAATTTCAAGAGGTTTCCAGTAATTACAAAAGATTTTGACGTATTTTATAGGATTTTAAAGATCCTCATGGAATTTAAAAGTTTTTCGTGGAGTTTAAAAAGATTTTGTTAAAGCTTATGAGATTTCAAAATATTTCCTTCAGTTTCAAAAAAATGTAAAGTGACGTTATACGAAATTTAAAAAAAATTTTAATTGAAAATTGTAAATTGCTTCACATTTTAAATAATTATGTTAGAAAATTTTTTAAATGGAATCTTGTGGCGCCACCCTGGCAATTTTCTACTAAAACTACTCTTATAACTACTAAACTACTAGATGGTATTTTTCTACTAAGTTACTAAAATAGTAGAAAACTACTAAATTCCTTTGTAGATTCGTCCTAAATTTCCTATAATTATCTACTAAGTTACTAAAATAGTAGAAAAATCCTAAATTCCTTGGCAGTTTTCTACCAAGTTTCCCAAATAAAAAAAAAATTAACTAATTGAGTAATTTTCTACTAAATTTCCCAAATTTTAGGAAACATACAAACTAATTGAGTACTTTTCTACTAAATTGCTAAAATAGGGGAAAATACTAAATTCTTCTGTAGTTTTTTTGACTGAATTACTAAATAAGTAGAAAACTACAAACTTATTGAGTAGTTTTCTATTAAATCAATGAAATAGTAAAAAAGTGCTAAATATAGATTCCTACTAAATTACTAGAACAGTAGAAAAAAATTAAATTTCCTATAATTAGCTCTACTAACTTACTAAAACAGTAGAAAAATACTAAGTTCCTTGGCAGTTTTCCACTAAATTTCCCAAATTTGAAAAAAAATACTAATCGAGTATACTACTTCTAAAGTAGTTTCAATAATTTTCTCTCAAGGAAATTTGTCTACCATAAAAGTTGGAGAAAAAAGTCAGAAAAAATTGCAAAATAGAATCTGGTGGCCACCCCGTGATTATTATTAACGGCAGAAAGAATGATTAATAATGGACCGCGAGACATTTTTACCTTGGATAAGCCCTTCACGTAGAGGCGCGTATGAAGGGAATATATAAAATGGCAAACTGGAGGGTCAACGATTGGACCTTCGCTCCTTTCGTGATTGCTTTAAAGAATAGCTTGTAAAGCGTTCAAAGAGTGCAAGCGATTGTTCGATAATGACGTGACACGTCGATATTATCAAAGAAGCTCCCCTGAAAAGGCCCACCGTGCTCGATGGGCCAGGGTCCTGAATATCCCGGCCCAAGCGATTAACGCAGAATTTGGGATGTCGACGTCTCGCCGTTCATGAATACGAAATTAAGCGGTCGAATGAATTGCGCTTTCGAAATTTATTTGGGCATTCTCGGTTCACTGACCGACTCGTCTTGCCTATAAACCACTAAAAACCCCGCCGAGGACATCATTTTTAATGATTTAACGTCTTCGCGTCGCAATTAAGGTTGTTTTAGAACGTGCCGTTATATGCTTTGTCAATTTCAATCTCGGGATGACACTGCTACCGAGTTCCTGTCATCAACTTCCGTTTCGCTTCGACGAATTCCATCCGACAATCAAATTATGAAATTATCATCCTGCGAAGCGGACTGCAGCGTGAATTAACCGCTCGTCGATTTAGAAATAGAAATACAGTCAGTTTTCAAATACAGGTTTCCCGAACTTATTGCTTT
>JAUESI010000001.1:3740212-3752443 GCA_032275145.1 Synergus laeviventris
CTCTCCTATATTGTAATTCGGAACTATCATAGTGGTTCGGAACTGCAATATATACAATAGTTCGGAACTCACAGAGTGTTTAGGAACTGATACGGTAGTTCGGAACTAATATAGTAGTTTGAACCCTTATAGTGGTTCCAAACTCTCTCATATTGTAATTCGGAACTAACGTAGTGTATCATACTATAATTATCCAATTAAGTTAATACAACTTAAATAAAGAACAAAACGAGAGAAAAATTAATTGAACGAATGTGGAGTTCTAATTGGAAGACTGCATGACACAGAGAACGATTATATGGAGCGTGCATCGAAAAATAGCGTAATAGAGTAACCTTGATTCAGTGACCTCGAGAAAGAGGTCTACCTCTGACGCAGTTAGCATTGGTATTCTTCTAGTAGTTTGGCGAGACCCGGTTCCAGGTGACAAGACAGTATGTAGCAAAATTCACGGGATTCCGTAGTCGAATAGAATAGAAACACGAAAGTCGTACGTCCCTTGCATTCGTGATCGCTTCTCGGGATACCGACGAAAATTCCTCGGAGACGAGGTCCTCGGTGTCGCCGAGATACTCCTTTTCGCGTATTTCTCTACGACTCCGGTCGTGGGTTCCTTCGGTCAGGATCGGTATTAACCGTTATGCTGCATCCGGTCGGCACCTATGGGTCAAGCTAAGATTAATCAGGCTTTGTCTTGAGCACCGTGAACGGCTCCTTGGTCCCGAGATAACATCGACCATAAGGTACATCGATGGGAAAAGTCGCTGCCGACTCGCGCTAGTCTCCTATTTTATCGCTACGTTTCGAGATTCCAAGACTCCTTGCCCTACAACAACTTTTTGCAAATCGTCTTTTTAGTACTCTATCTTCAGTTATTTACATAATCAGGCTAAAGTCGTAGTATCTAAATCACTTTATTCAAATTAATATTACATAGAGGATACCATCGCGAAATCAGAATTCGTTCAGTGCAATTACACATTTTATAACATCCTATCAGAAATGCAAACTGCAACAATGACCCTACAATTTCATTGGATCTGGACGCTGAACGAATGCTGAAGTGAACATCTTTTTCGGCTCCCACAATTTCTGCTAACGTGACTTTGTACTTCACTTCCTTTTCGAAACGCTGCATGGAAACGACCGTTTCGTTTTCGCCTTCAACTTTTCAAGGGAACTAACCTCTTGAACCTTTCCATTTTAGTAAAAATGAATTCAAACGAGAGATTAACTCGACAGATTGTCTGCACGTACATTGAAGATATTTCCAAGTCACATATCTAGGTAATGTTCTCAACGTGTTTCAGAAAATCGGAAGCTGGTGACTAATTTGCGGAGAGGCAATGGATTCTTGATTAAAGTCAGTTGTGCTCCTTACATTTTGAATAGTGAGCCTTTCTAACTTTGCGTGTCAAGAATCTCAAGAACTTGAAATTCATATTGCCGTTGAGGTAATCAATATCTCGAATTTTTCTAAAACAGGTACCGTTCTCGTGCAAATTACCTTCTTGTCGAAGTGGTCAAGCTCGACTTCCTTGTTCCGATTTCTTGCTCCGGGTAAACGTATGGGTGCAAAATATTGTTAGGGTTATCTCTGCTTGCACACTTATGGCACTTACGGTTCTTATGAACAAGGTGCAATATCTCTTAAAAGGCGTGGGTGTGCATTACTTAGCTTCGAGAGATTAACAAACGGTATCTGCTTTTCCAACCCAATTCGATGGAAAATTGATTCTGAACTGCATTCTTGAAAAATCTTCAGAGGTGAAAGTGTTGGTTCCTATGGAGGAAGCCACACTCGCCTCATGCATATTCGTCATTCACTAAATGACTTCCTTGAGGTGTATGACTCCATTTGCAAACATTGTTACCCAGGTGGACGCTGTTGGCTCAGTGTAAAGGTAACTAAACTTAAATCACGGAAGAGTCGGTACTCATTCGCTAACAAACTCTGTTTGATTTAGAGCCGTTGCGGCCATGGTGGTCAGGGTCCTGTTGGTCGACCGGTTTCAAGAAGTTTGCGCTTGTTGTAGTGGATATCTTCAAGAGGGGTCCCAACAAAACATATATGCAAGCCCTGCCTTAAATTGTATGCAAAACAGTGAGACACTAATAAAAAGAGAAGATTAGGATGATCAGCTGTTGGTCAAACTTGACGCATCTGTGGACAATTAAAATCTACCCGGATACTAATGGAGTCTCCTTCCTCTTGAATATTATTTTTTTCGATTTGCTTACGATTTGGTCTTTGTAAAAACACATTTGCTTTATAGCTACTTACTGAAAAACGAGGAGCAACCAACAAGAATGAAGAGCATTGGGTATGCAACCTGATTAGAAAGAAATGAGGCGAGCTAATTCTTATAGATAAACATTTGAAAATTAATTATTAACAGCAGGAAGCTCTTGTAAATGAAGTAGGGATAAATGAATCGATCAAGCTCGGATTTTTACCAATTCTTGTGGTTCACAGATCCCTGTATACGGAAGATCGAGCAGGAAGAGGTGTTGGGATGATAGATGAATTTCTTGGTTTGAAATGGAACAGCATTTATTCACTTCGCTTGCTTGGTATTCGATAGAGTGTCACGTCGTCGGATTCTTGTAAATAAGGAGCGGTACAAGTTGGATGAGCAAACGAGAAGTATCACCAGCTGCGATCTAAATTTACGAGGTTGATCTTGCACCATTAACGACATAATCTCTTTTACTACAAACACAAATTTCGAAAGTATAGAGATTTGCTTACAACTTGGTTGTTTCCAAAGAACTTTTGTCATTTGTCCGACGATTTGTGTACTATTTGGTATTTGTCTGAAAAAAATTCTTCCACAATTGTGACCTAAGGAACCTAGACGAAGGAAAGAATTATGAGGGCAGGATCTGCAAGTTTTCCTTGTAGCACTAATGACAGACCCTTGATTAGGAGACACCCAACTGTACACGGGCGAGTGGGTCGTAAAGCCTTGAAGAGTCCAACGGGAAACGCATTCTCCAATCCGCGATACCCGCCGCAAAAGGTTGATTGAGTTCAAGGCACAGAGTCGATCGGGTGAGGTTCCTGCTGCGATAACAAAATAACTCAATGGCGAGTGTAGTAGACTCGTTAACCCTATGCTCGATGGGTGCTAACGGTAGAAGGTTTCTGATATCTTTTTTGCATTAACATAACCCACATTGATAACATTAACTTGATGAAGAACGACCCACTGGCAGTGCAAGTTCCGTTGACTATAGTTAGGTCACTTCCAGCAGTTTAAAGACGCAGGAGGAAGGAGAATTGATTCCGGACGAATCGTCAATTTACCAATTTATTTTAGAAAATAGAATTATAGGATATACAAGAACAACGACAAAGCTGAGTCGCAAAACTTGCTGAGGTCAGAACGGTCATAGAAGAGTGGAGTTTATTCTCTCAGGCAACGACGTCCTTGCCCGAGGCGATTCTGGTATTTATAGGAGATGATACCCTAGACCTTTTTCTTCTTCCACCTTCTTCTTCCATCACTACTCATCTTTTTATCGTGCACCTTTTTTCATTCTTCTTTTTTACGACCATCGCGTGAATCATCGACACACGGTTGACGACTCTCATGTTATTTATGAGAGTAAAACGAGTCTTTTCTCATCTAATCGATTCCGCACACGAAAGAACGCTTTCGTAATAACGCCACTAAAAGATTTTTCACAAACCTGTTTTAGAAGTATCTCATTATCTTAACTTAATTATTTCACCTCGGATAAAATTCCTCGATATATTGCTTAAGCATCTGTATAAATAGACTCGAGTTAAAACAAAAACGTTTGGAGAAAAGAATCTTTCCTCATTGTAATGCGTCTTGAACGGTGATTGGTGACGTCACTCTATTTCTTGCCTTTGATCATGATTATTTATTTTAATTAAATGGCTCAACAACCATAATTCCAACTTGGAATGTTAGAATTTGGTGAATTGGATGAAATTGTTTGGACAAAGGCCAAATCAAAAAGAAAAGAGACTCCATTAACTACTGGGGATGATTCCAAAGGTACAAGAGCCACGAAACTTGCATATTTTGGCAAAAACTTGTATTAATTAGTTTCTTCAAGCAACATATTAATTGAAAATTTCTCCAATGGATGCTGATTAAAAAACCATGACGATAATAGTTGCGAGGACGGATTACAAAAAGGATGTAAACATGCAATAGAACAGGTTGTCCGTCAATAGTGTAACTGCAGAGAACCATAGATTGAAGATGAAGTTTACGAGCTGAATCCTGAACTGTTAACGCGATGTAATCGTTTTGCGTCGATGTCTCCGGTACTAAGCCACGACCGGAACGTATCCATCAGCCCATCTCTTGACAACCTTGCCCCATCAGTGTGCCTACTATGGACTACCACTTTTTTCCAACACCTTCGTCGCCACCTTCTTTGTCCTTTTTCCACCCCCTTTTTCTCCTCTTCTCTTTTCGATGGAATCTCATTAAAGTGCCGATCGAATCATTCGATCCCTTTGTGACTCCCAGCTCCTGAATTGAAATTATTAATAAATTCTAACTTTTCTTCCGGTCATTACACAAATACTTGCTCGACAGTTTGTAAAAGTATAACCGTCAAGTACACAAGATTTCCTTGTACTCTACTCCATCTAGTAACGAGTCTGCGGGCTTTGACATTGCTCACGGTAGACAATGTACTTACTGTCTTTCGTTTCGTTAAAGAGGAAACAAAGCGAGAGGTAAGATATCCGGTCGCGTCGGGTGTCGTTCAACTTGCTTGTTGGTTATCTACAACGAAATGCATGTTCGTCTCTAGGCTCGGTTTCGCACGCTCGCAATAAATCGACTTGAAATTCCTAATGAAATCACCGATCTTATCGCTCTTTATTAACCCTTCTCTCATGCCACTTACATTGAACAATTTCCTCTCTTCGTGTTTTATAACCCTATTCTGTCTGATTTACGTGAAATTAGTCCAACCGAGGTTTTAGAAAATATATTATTTTTTTTATTTATACTTTCAGAAGGGCTCCGCTTATTTGGCTATGCTATCTTACAACAGAAATAGAAAAAGAGACTCAAAAGCGCGATCAAGTCGTAGAAAAAGAGGAAGACTGACGATATTCACAGAAGGATCGTAATGTGAAACAGACGCAACAGTCCTTTTTCGGCAAAATAACTACGCCCCGACGATTCACGCTACTTTAACGACTCATCCGTAGCTCCCTTGGTACAGACGTCGGCTTCTTCAAGGTTCTTAGATCCTGGAAGGCCCCCTTCGTCTCAAGGAATCGCATTTCTGAAAACTCTTTTCACGTAAACCTGCTCTCCCTGTATCATTCAGTGGTCATTCGCTATCATCTCTAATCGTCGTTCCTTCAATATATTTCCTGTCACGAACAAAATTTACAACTTTCCAAGTCTCGGGAGTGAACTCGTAAATGAATCGCTCGTAAAAATTAGAATATATAATGTATTCTAAATTTCAAGAATCGTGGTCCATGAAGAAAATCTCTAGTTTACAAGATTTAAGTTCCTGTGAAGAAATCTAAAGAAGGAGATTATTTTTAAGAGAATTTTTAGAGATGAGTAAGTAGACACTGACGTGAGAAAAGATCCGTTGTTGAATCTGTTTTTGCAAGTCACGAATCCTGGCGAAGAATCACCCTTTAAAAAGAATTCTCTGACGGGATTTCTTTTGATTGGGTTCACTTTTGTTGGTCTAGTTGGTTAACTCATCCAAAGCATCCACAAGTTGTGTCATCTAAATTCGAAGGAAGCTCGATTTTGATGTTCGACCTTGGAGTTGCATCATCCTGTGGAAATGAATTCATAAGATGAAGGTAATTTCTTGACCAGTCAATTTCAATCGCCTCTAATGGTTCAGTTTTTTCAGCTTCATCCGAACATGAAGAGGCAAATATTAAATAGCGAAGTAAAAATATATATATTACTTTTGAGTCATTTATCATTTTCATCGTCTTTGGGTCTTTATCTGCTACGGTTCTTTATATTCTGATCGACTTAGTAGAGCGGAACAAAGAGAACTTGTAGCATCTCGAACCCCCCTCGAGTGGTTCTTGCATACCTCTCTATGCAAGTACACGTGAATTACTGCAAGTAGTACACTGCTTCGGACTCTTCAAGGTCAGACAAACACTCTGACAACGCCGTTGAAATCGTTGACGCCACATTAGTCAACTTCAAACGAGACAAGTAGATTTTTCTCGTTAAGTCTAACCGGACTTTCCGCCTCCAAGTACTCAAGTCTTTTGTATAATCCTATTGTGTAATGAGATCTGATATTCCTGCTACTTAATTATAATACCAACAGATCCTTGAAAACAAACCATTTTCTTCAATTCAAGATGGATCCACTTCAATGACAAGGAATTTCATTTATAGTGGGCGTTATTTACTTTCAGGCACCTAAAATAGAACCTTGTCAATGTGTCTTCTTTTTATCAATCCAAACGACAATCCTCCTCTATTCGTTTACTGAGAATTCGCAATCGTAAATGATATAACTACAGTTATGTATAAAGAGTGACTAAGAATCGGTCGTTTTGCCAGGGTGATACCAAAAAGTGGTCGATGACCCTAATCGCTGTCTTCGTCTTGTGGAAAGAGCAGCAGCTCTTCACACTTGGAAATTCCATTGAGAAAAGAAAATGAAAGACAGCGCCGACAAAGGGAATATAGAAGGGTTCTTCTCTGCGACGGGCGTTAAGTGCATCCGCCGTTCAGTGCAGTTTGAACCCAGCAAAGACAAATAACTTATTAAACGATATTTGAAAATCGTTTTATTTCGGGAACCTCGGATTCTCCTTCCACTGAAGAAATTCTAGGACTTTCTTCAGGACGTACTTACGCAATTCAAATATATCTATAGATTCTATTTTTCTTTCACGAAATTCCATAAACGTTTCTCAGCTCCTCTTTTCCTCCAAACTCCAAAGTTCCAAAGTGTCACTATTCTCCAATAATAAATAAATGGTCAATAAAAATATAGATGAAAGAATGGATATCAGTTATGTAAAATATGTGAAATGATGGAAATGATTGACTTTAGTTACATTTTGCGACGTTATGCGGCGCCAGTATTCCCGAAGTTGGAAATCTGCAATTGCGGTAATTTGGCACGCGATTCAAATCAGCCAATGGCATAATTCCAACTTTGGAGACACTGAAGATACCGTCCCATGTATATCCGGAATGCGTTACGTTTTTACGCAAACCCATGAGAGTGAGAAAGACAGTAGTAATAGTACGTCTCTCTCACTCTCATGGTTTTGCGCAAAAACGTAACGCAATCGTAAATCGTAATAAAAATGATTGTTCTTCTTAGTTACTCCTCATCTTGCATTCAGCAAGTACCTATAAACGAAAGTTTTTTGGACAAAGACCAAATCTTAACAAATCGTAAAAAAAATATTCAAAAGGAAGGAGAATCCACTAACTAACTAACCAATACCTACCATCTAAATATGACAGTAGTAAATACCGGGAGAAAGGTGCCGCCAAAACAAAAGCGATCGTCCTTTTTTTAGAATGGGTCGACGCCACGTGCTCTTGGGTTGATGAATGTGGTCGTGGTTAGTTCACGAAACGGTCGGTAATCAGTATCGCATTACCTCCTTTGACGGGTGGGCGAGGTATCGTAACTTCCCTAACGGCGCGACACAAGGTCTACTCTTAAAGTAGTGAACCGCCACCCACCACGCAGACCGTGACCGACTCTAACCTGCCATTGAATTTTGATACTTGAATAATATTGCGGGAGCGCTGAACTGATGAAATCAATAAAAAAGTATCAATAAATTTTGACCGATAGTCCCTATCGTCGCACTCCATTCCACCCCTTTTATAAATCCTTCCACCGACGGAACTACTGTTTCCCAAGGGGACTTAAAAAATATATGAGATAGTCATAGATTACGAAATTTATAGCGAGTTTGAAATCAGAAATACAAGAAATTATGGCGTAATATCATCGGATCGTGCAGAGGAGTACATCGGTAAAGCGAACATTAATTGGACGTAAATGCGTGCAAATCGATGGCGCCGTGCCATCATTAGACGTTATACGATCTCGGAACGCGTTCTTGGAACATTGGATAAAAGATGCACGTATTTCCTCCCATGCACGCGAATCCTTCATTATTCTTTCGACTTGTATCATTACAGCTGACCTTAGAATTGAACCAGTCTCAGTTTATCGTTCGTTTAATAACCAGTTCAATACTTTGCATTAATTGAATAAATGAAACATCTGCAACGCAAAAAAGAAAACCGGATGCGGACGTTGAAAGAATAAACGTATTTTCCTGAATCATCACTCACATCGTTACACGTGCGATAAAATGATTTTTATCCGTAATTCCTTGTTTTTTTTTTTTTTGTTTTTTTCTTACAATCATTTGCAGATACGTTCCTTGTTCTTGGAATGTAATCCCTATAAATAAATGAAACGTAATGAAGAAATATTTCCGGGTTTGGACGATCTGTCTCATATTTCATGATTTTCTAGATAAGAAGCAGAGAGTTTTCTTTCCAATAAGTGATTTTTGAACATTTTATTAAAGACATTAATGTCATTAAGAGAAAGAGAAACTCGTAAGAGGAATTAGCTTCTCATAGAAGTTGATGGATCTTCGGAGAAGACAAGTTGGGGGTGGAAATAGAGAATAAAGACTATTGTGGAGGCGGTGGAGCAGAGAATTTAACAGGGCAGAAAGGGAATGGTGGCTGCGATAACATAAGCTTGCTTTAGAATCTGTTTGAGCTATATTTAAATGAGAGGGAGTGCAAATGTCTCGTGTAAAAGATGGTTGTTGGTTAGCCAACCATGACAAGATCACCATCTCTTCCTTTTTCATAACTTTTATTCTCTCACATGTCTTATTTTGCCTAGTGCTCCGTAGCAATCTTCCTCGAGGAAGCTTTCAGTTTAGAATATTCAAACAACAAAATGATAAATCTAAAGGTGAAAAAAAGAGGAGAGACGAAGAAACATAGGAAGAAGTACTAGACGACTTAGGTCACTATCTCACGACTGGCAACGATTCGACCAAGTCTCACCGTTAACGGCTTCTACTAGTTTATCGAGTCCGGTTTGAACGTCCGAATCGAATTTTTCCGACTCAAATAATAATTATCAAACGTGCCAACCTAACCAGTTTCGATAAGATCGTTCCCGGGCTAAATATATACAAACCCGAGCTAAATCCGTGTCAACTAAACAAATTAATCCAGCTATAAGTGCAATACTCATACAAGCAATTGAAAAACCCCTTCTTGCCCTTTTAAAAAAAAATAATTGATAGTAGTGAGCGTTGATAAGGGTTTAGAGTAATGAGAGGGTGGAGGAAATGTGTGATGGGAAGAGTGGTCATTTCTAGGTTATATTTTAGGGTTTTTGAAATCACTAATGTATTTAGAACGTAGAATGATTTTCGAATGATTTAATATGAGAACCTATGTCTAATTCAGTTAAAAAATGCTGATTACACACTTTTTGGGCCACGCGACATGATACAGGTTACGTTATGACACTTCACTGACTGCGCATGCGCAAGTTCTTTCCCTATTAAAGTGTTATTCTCAATCTGAGAATAAATTGCAAAAGTAGTACTTTGGTCATCTCTACTTTTAAAACTGTCTTTTAAGAAACGCAGAGTCTACCTTGAGCTTGGAAAATAACTACAATTGCTAAATTATTCTTTTTCCCAGGTTGGAGCGAACTAAAACTCAGGTTCCACATAAATTTGGAGAATCTGAAAGGAAAGAGAACGAATATACACACATGTTGGAGTCAGCCCGAAAGAGAACTACAGAAGATGAAGAAGTGGAACAAGGGAAGGAGAAAGAAAAAGATGAAGAAGTAAAGTTGAAGATTCTTAATTATGATAATTTATTGCAAGTAACAGGAAGATAAGAAGGGGAAGGAAGTAGTGCGGCTTAAGAGAATAGCTGGTCCTCGAAGACGCGCAAAGTTCAGTTCATTAACCAGACAGCGCAAGAGGGACGCAGTTTAGATCGTACGGATAATCAACTCGGGTGGTTACACGACAGGTAAACAGAGTTGAGTTCACACGTGTGACAATGAACCTGGAAGCGAGTTTACTAGAATTACTGGGCAAACACGCAGCCTCTATAGGCTTCCAGAGTTCTAGACGAAGACGTAGACGCCCGCGAAAAACGTGATCTCGTAATTATTCAAAACTCGTAGACCAAGTGTCTCCTTCTTGCTTCTATATCTATCCTCCTTTTTTATTTTTCCTTTTTTTCAGTGCGTCTCTATTCTTGTGTTCTATCGCCCTCTCGAGTCACGAGCAATCGCAGAACCGTCCGACGGCCCATCTCTTCTAGGCCACCTACGACGCGACCTTATCTCACATCAGAGCAAAAGCTCTGCCTTTAATTAGCTCGAAGGTACTCGAGTTCGATAAGTCAAATTATGTTTTTTGTGATTGAACTTCGCTAAAGGGATCTCCAGTAATCACGCGTAATTGATATTGGCCACCGTTTTCAATTGCTCTAAATTGCAGCGTTTACATGTCCGTAGTGATAATGAAATCGCTCGGATGGCTAATAAGAGAACATCGAATGAGAATCCGGTATGCAACGTATGCATCGGAGAGGTTCACTTCCAAACGATTCTCCTCTCGACTTCCCCTTTCCCTCGAATGACAATCATTCCAGTTACCGGGAGCAATTAGTCTGGCATTCTTGGATTGTTCGAAAGAATTCAGGGTCACTTTGCACTTCCACTGATTTAAGAACTTTGGTGATCTTCTAGTCTTGAGGGTTGAATCTGTGGCGAGTTAAAATGTAAATCGTGAGACTGATTTTTCATTGTTTGTTAACAGGTTGATTTAAAAGTAAAGATGTAGATAAGAAAACGTCTCTGTGCCTATAAATCTTAGACGCCTTTTTGAAACCGATTATCAACGATGAAAGACTCTCTGAACGCGTTGATTGAAAATTATTCAACTTCTCTCTGTCGGGAAACGAGTGCTGTACATCACACTGCCAGCACATAAAGTATAAACCACTCTTTACGACCTGACAAGACCTTACTACACATCAATAATCTGGTTACCACCGATGCCGGCAATTACGGTCGACGATCGTCCAGAATCAATTACGTACTCTGCCCATTTTTACCAGAAATTCGATCGATGCTGGCACGCAGGAACAAGATTCTAATAACCAATTAATCGCACGACAATCATTTCACCTAAATTGGAGAGATTCATGAAGAAAGGAAAGACATTTTTAATGATTTAACTCTCATTTGAATAATGATTAAAGTTTATCTGAAAATAGGAATCCCTTGACATAATTCCATCGAAGTGACGAGGTCTGCAAAGATTGGTAGAGACAGTGCCGTTGACTTTTCTGTTTGAGTCAAACAAGCACTGGTCCATGGCCTACTTACTTTTTCAAATATTAAAAGACACGGTTTTTTAAACACCATGTAGAATACATAGCTCAATACAAATTCGAAACTATGAAAATTCCTCAATCCTAATACCCACCGCTTTTCCCTATATCCCTCTCCCCATCTCCCATGACCAAAACTCTTAATACCCTAGCCTCTCGTGAACTTAATCCTCAAAACATACCTCTTGTTCCAATATAGCCACTACAACTGGCTAGTCCCTACAGTACTCCCCCCCGAGTGACGTCGTTGCCGTGAATGATTGGCGGATGGACTTGGCGGGAACGTAAGGAACGAAACGTCTGAAAATTTCGATGATGCGATTGGTCGAAGACACTAAGTGAAACACAGATGCGAAAACAAAAACACATCCGAGTTCACAGCATCATTCGAATCGATCATTCGAAATACCTGGATGACGAATCTGAAGTAGTATCAGAGCAGCAATATAGGAATATAAAATGAATGGTCCTACAATAGCTATTAGTGCAATTGGGAGTATGGCGGCAAGCCATCTTGTTTCCTTTCAGTGTTTCATCCTGGATCTGCAACTGGACTCATCAGTAAAGCAATGTGGACAGACCTTGTCTTAAACGCGCACGAAGGAGGGGATAAAAACTAACGAAACTTACGATAAAGAGGTTAGGTCATGGTTTGGTGTCAATTCTGACTATTTTTATTTACCAGCTTTACTTATGTACCCTGCCGAAGTTCCGAAGATTTCCGATTTCTTTCCGAACGTCCCAATGAGTCGTTCCGAAGCTTTCCGAAGCCATTCCGCCAGTGTCCCACTACTTA
>JAUESI010000001.1:3755337-3786534 GCA_032275145.1 Synergus laeviventris
TATGCTCGCGAGCAGTGTTGTGCAGAGCCGAAGAGATTATATTTTTCTACTCTTGAACCAGGAACTACGGAGAACTACTAAAGAACAACTGTCTTCTAAAGTTTTATTGACAAAGTAAAACTCATTAAAGAATACTTTGTTTGACAATGGCAGCTTCAATTGACAAAATACTTCTTCTTGAGGTGACATGTTTCTAAAGACGTTTTTGGACAAAGACCAAATCGTAAACAAATCATAAATGTCCTTATTTATACGTCTGCAGTCTTATTGATGAAGTAGAATCTATTAAACAACAATTTCTTGGACAGAAACCGAATCGTAAAACTCTGAATTTTTTTGGACAAAGATCAAATCGTAAAACAATCTTCAAATGTCAGCTTAAATTGACAAAACATTTCATCTTGAGGCGACTCGTCACTAAAGAGCTTTTTGGACAAAGACCAAATCGTAAAACAAATGGTTCGAATGGCAGCTTCAATTGACAAAATACTTCTTCTTGAGGTGACATGTTTCTATAAAGACGTTTTTGGACAAAGACCAAATCGTAAACAAATCATAAATGTCCTTATTTATACGTCTTCAGTCTTATTGACGAAGTAAAATCTATTAAACAACAATTTCTTGGACAGAAACCGAATCGTAAAACTCTGAATTTTTTTGGACAAAGATCAAATCGTAAAACAATCTTCAAATGTCAGCTTAAATTGACAAAACATTTCATCTTGAGGCGACTCGTCACTAAAGAGCTTTTTGGACAAAGACCAAATCGTAAAACAAATGGTTCGAATGGCAGCTTCAATTGACAAAATACTTCTTCTTGAGGTGACATGTTTCTATAAAGACGTTTTTGGACAAAGACCAAATCGTAAACAAATCATAAATGTCCTTATTTATACGTCTGCATTCTTATTGACGAAGTAGAATCTATTAAACAACAATTTCTTGGGCAGAAACCGAATCGTAAAACTCTGAATTTTTTTGGACAAAGACCAAATCGTAAACAAATCGCAACTGTCGCAAAGTCGCGATTCCCTTCTTGGACAAATGCGGGCTGGCGAAATTACTAAGAACAACAATCGGAACTTCAGTGTATTTAAAGAATGAATTCCGCTACAGAGCATAACGGGATCGAATTTGGAATAAGCACCCAATCGATAACGGATAACTCCGTTCTTCAGAAGTCTTGTCCCATAGTCTCGATGACCGTGAGAGCGAGACTTAAACATGCGGTAGTAAGAGTTGGAAGACATGAGATCTCACGTCACCTGATCAGCCAAGTCAATGAAGAGACTTACCTGCATTGTCAATAGTGTGGTGCATGCGGCGGTGATCGAGTGCCTTGTCAGTTTCTCTTGTGTACATAGGTGCGTTTGTATATGAGCACGATACAGGGCAGTGTCCAGTCCGCCCACGCGACCGTGGGTGTTCGAGGTGTTGAATAATGCGGGGTTGAATAATACTTCGACATGAAACTCAAGAGCAGTCGTTATATTGCGCTTACCATGCCACATAACTACTGGCGTAACAATTATTGCACTTTCCATATCATAATTCCCTTTAAAAAAGACCATCACAAGTTCTAAAAGATGAATTTTGTAAAATATAAAGCCAAGAT
This sequence comes from Synergus laeviventris, assembly GCA_032275145.1. NCBI lineage: Eukaryota > Metazoa > Arthropoda > Insecta > Hymenoptera > Cynipidae > Synergus > Synergus laeviventris. The sequence continues at coordinate 3,756,953 of JAUESI010000001.1, forward strand.
TTCCAATTATTTTGAGGTATAGCAAACGCGATAATTTACCGCTAACTGAAATATGTGTTTCTGTAGTTATCTTCTTATCTTAATTTGTGCCTGATGGACGCTAAATATTCGTGGCTATGATATAATGCCTCAGCGAAGAATTCCCGGCATCTTCAGATTCAGAATCGACCGCGATTGTTATAAGTTTTGAATTCCACGAACGGTATTTTCTAGTACAGGGTGGAATTTAAAGAGATATGCTATTCTGAAGGATTTATGCACAGAAATACTGTCACGATAATTATGCTATTACAACAGATTTATATGAATGGCACACATTCGTTTATGCATTGCATATTAAATGGAAAAAAATCAGAAAATGCAGGATCGTTGTATAATTTGAACGTACTTGACACTTTTATGCATCAATTAGTGCATTAATTAATTCGCGCAAGTAATAACTTAAGCTATTTCATGTTGCATAAAATAAACGAGTTTCATCCAATATATTCCTTTATAATAATTTTATCTCCTATCCTACATTTATTATCCAGAGTATCAGCAATTCTTCTATCATCCACTTTATTTAGATGAAATATCAACAATCAGAACACGATTTGAATACACTTTTTTTTGTTACTGTCAATGATTCATTTTCAAAGATTGATGCAGAGCTCGATAACAATTTTTAAATCGACCAGGCGCATATAAATATTAATTAAAATATTATCATGGTATAATTGATTGTCGAGAATTCTGTCGTATTTCATTTTGTAGTGATATATGCAAGGCTGGTGCAACTTGTAGTTGGGTCTTTAATTTAATCGATTCGCGTGTGCTGTACGTGCGAGTGAACGAACGATTCAGTAGTTGCGAGAGTTTTATGTCAGACATGAGAAGTAGTAAAAGAGACTGCACAGCACAGCTATGCGTTCGCAATACAGATTTCATTTGCGAACTGAATACCGACTGTTCTTTAGAATCTGCATTCTCTTATTTAAACTATTAAATGATCTTCTTTATAAGTAGAAACTGTTTTATATACTCCAAGTACATCTCAATGCATTCAGTATCTGGATACACATCATGGCACCTTCGCGCCATTTGCTGGTGCCCAATGGAGTCTTTCCTGTTGCACAAATTCCACCCCAAACCATCATTAAACCATCGGCAACAGTTGTAGCATTTTGATTTGAGTGACATAACATTCTTTACACTGTGACGGTGTTCAAATTCACAGTCATGGCTGATCGTGAAGGGCCCTGAAGTGCTGACGAATTATGAGATTCAGCTCAGGACTCAAGTGTCGGCGAACATGCAATGATGCAATGAGGGACGTGCGAATGTAACGAGAGACAGGGGTCCAGAGAGAGAACGTGCGCGTGGGGATGAAAAGTCGTGAAAGTACCGTAACAATGAGTCTTCATGGGAAAGATGGTCCTTCCAAGTGCAACTCCAACTCCAGCACAATCGAATCATACCTTGTTCCTAACCGCGAGCTGCACCTTCACGATCCTCAAGACAGATCGGACGTTATGCCTTGATTCATTGCAATTGCTTTGTAGGTCGCTCTTGAGTAACACTGAATTTCTCATGCTCTTCTTCATCATTCTAAGTTCCAGGGCCTTATAGTCTAAGCTTAGGGTATGGTCAAAGGCGGCGGACAGCTACCCCAAGTGGATCGATCATCTCTCAGTCACGAACGACAGAAATGCTCTTTCCATGTTAATCTTGACAACTCTTCCTCGTGCAAAATGAACCATCCATTACTTGCACGAAAAATGGATAGGGAAGACAGGCCATCTCTTCGAAAACTTTCTTTTTCGTCATATCTCCCTTATTAACTTGATAATTATATTACAGAGATACAAGATAGATTTCTTCAGGAGATTTTGTCGCGAAAAGGGGAAAACAACTTGTGTGTAATGTTAGCATCACAAACTTGATGTTTTGCTAATGAGACTCCTTTATGTTAATCGCTCGCGTGCTCGCTCGATGCTCAACGTTGAACTCATGAATTTTATCTGTCGGCTTTATCATCTATGGTGCTTACGGTAAAACCAATTGAGATGTCACACGGAAGAACACAAATGCTTCTGTTTAAAGACGAAGTAGGTTTGAATAAAAATGTGAAGATCAATTATTTATAAATGACTTTTATATTGTTTTTACATGTCGCGCACGCGACTCGTAGATCATCAATCACTGAAACATTGGAATTCGGTAAATAGTGTCATTTAAATTTAGCAAGTAAACAGCGAGACTGTTTGTACTTCTGTGTTTGATGATAGTCGTGACTCGTCATTGCGGAAGCGAATTACTTATTCGGCATTATAATTAGTCTCAGAAGTTTTTTTCGAAAAGTCGTTAGCGGATTCCATTCATCCCAGTCATTGAAGTCGATTAGACGTTGATGATTTCGTAAGCTTTCAACAAGCTGGATTCCTTTAGAAATACTTGTATTATCAATTTTATCATATTGCACTTGGGCACGTGTTGAGATCAAATCGTAGCTTGGAAAATCGAATGAGCGAGACAAATGAGAAGCTTTTATCCCCGCTGTCGTAATAACAAAGTGGATGGATGCCGCAATCGTCTTTGCGGTCGATTAGCGACGATTATGCGCGATTAAACGCTCGCAATTACTGCTACCGCGATGAGATGTCCTTGCAAGGATGCAAAGAATAAAACGCACCATTCCTGCAAATCCGCTGTCAATGTCTCGTGTCTATACAATAAAGATTTGCATTCAAAAAATGTTGTGAGTATTACATGAAATTTTATGAAAAGTAGTTAAAGCATATACATTACAAGACTTAAAACCTGAAAATCATTTATATTCTTTCTCTATAGGCAATAAGTTACCTTCCAGGAGGAAAATGATGATAAATAGCAATTTGGAATGTTAACAACTCTCTATCAGAAGAGACTCTTTGCTAGGATAGTAATTTAAGTCTAATGCCAATTCAAGGACATAACATTCTTTCCAGCCCCAAATTTATTACAGAGATTATAGGCACGATTAAATACTCATTTTTGCATTAATGACTTATCGACTTCGCAGTGTCTCTTAACATAAAACAGGTATCATTAGGTGTTACATCTTTCTCGGTGATTTTTATTATCTCATTTTTTATCTTAGAAGCGAAGAGACGAGGCTGCGATTAGCTTTACCTTCGATTTCTTCCTTTTTTAATGTGCAGTGCGATAAGGATTGATGATCGTTCACGGCGGGGTCTCGACTCTTTACCTTGTAGATATTTGTGAAAAAAAAACTCCTTTCCGGAACTCGTCCCGTGATCTAGACTTCTGTAGCATTCCCTTCGAGAATCTGTAACGAGAAGCGAATTCGATAGATCAATAGATCTCCGGATTACGTGTAATTAATAGCCGCATGTGCCTCCGATTTGCTGGCCATGTGTCATTGAGTCCCATTCAAGAAAAAATGGAAGAAGCAATGATGTGCACCTGTTAGCATCGACGTCAGCTTCTACAGGTGTTCAGTGTTCACATTGCGCGTTACATGGGAACCTAGCGGTATTTATAGTGGGTATTAATTTCAATTTTACCTTTACAGGGACTACAGATGAGGCCATTAGGCTCCACTTCATTATTTCCGAGCTTTGTTTATTATACTCAAGTTCGAAAATCTCGACCAACGATAATACATTTTTTAAAGTTTTTAACATAAATGTCGTCCTGAGTAATTTAAATTTATGCACATGCTCAGTTTGTCTTCCAGCTTAAATCTTGATACCTAAATTCTCTCCATGAGAAAGAGCGTGATTAAAAAAGCCTAAAGTCCCTGGGAGAGTAGTCGCGCATCGAGTCGGAAAAAATCGCTTTTGCCGTTAGAGTAGATATGTAAAGTAGACCGGATATGACACTACTTACTATTACGAAGAATTAAATAAGTATAGAATTATCTCACTCTTCTTAATCCTTGGCCTGGGAATTGAGAAAGGCGATGCCGGTTAAATGCAACTGTTTCAACACTTTTTCTACAACATGTGTGAGTACTGTACATTCATATCGTGCAGATGATCTGAACCCGCGTGCCGTGATAAGCATACATAAATTGAAGAGGTGTTGAAGGAAATCGGTACAAATAATTAAATACTATAGTTAATATATCATTCCGCTAATAGCATGATAATGATTTGTTAACGATTTGGTCTTTGTCCAAAAGCTCTTTAGCGTTGTTTTGTCAAAAAAGGACATATTTAACATTTGTTTCCGATTCGGTCTTTGTCTAGAAAATTGTTTATATATTTTGCTGAATGTGTAGGTCCTGATAGTTAAGAGCAGTTTAGAGAAGTTTAGAGGAGAGAGAAGTAAAGAAGACATATACGTTATGCCTAAGCCGTGTGCGTCTGTGGGTCCAGTAAGTAAACTAGACTCTCCAGACTCGACTCTCCAGAGCTGGAAGTGCATAAGCTGCATAAGTAAGAGTAGGTAAGTACATAACTACATACCAACAAGTCCTACATATATCGTTATAGATAGTGCAGGACCTCGTTCGTGGCGCAGAGGTTAAAGCCAGGTCGGTCAGCGCCAGCTAGTTAGTTAGAGACCACATTTATACGCAATGAATTAGCTGGTACGGTTAGACTTATAAGGAACGGGTCACCCACGCCATGTTGTGGCAGCTGGTATTCCAAGTTGCATTGCTCTTCTAGTCCTAGAGTCCTACAATCTTCCACTATCCAACTAGTACCTGGCCTATCCCATCCTGTGCCTATACTGCTAAATCTCTTTACTCGACCCAAGTCCTGTTCCGGGACGAAGAAGAGATATCCTCGAATATTGAAACACATAATCCTCTTCAACTCGTATACTATCTCCTAACTTGGAAATTACTTATAAATTCTATTCAAAATTCGCATTCCAATCTTAAGATTATAATTATCATACCAGACACATTAATCTACAAAATTTGAGCTACTCTAGAGTGTTAATCCGATGTTTGAACTGTGTACACAATTTGGATATTGGTAAAACTGACCATGTAGAGTAGTAGAATTTGCCTTTCGCAATTTGTGTCTGAATATAAGCGTCTAATCCATAAATCTGCTCCTGTCACGCTGCTGCTGCTCAACTAAATACGTTATCCCATTGTCCTCGAATTTGTTGTAAAAAGACTTCTCTGCTTGCATTAATCCAAATAGTAGGTCTCCTGTAAAAATAAAGATGATGTTTACCAAGTGATTAGTTGCATTTCCATCTCCCATACACACATTTTATGACACCTAATTGGTAAATAAATCTTCGTGAAGAGAAAAAATAAAATGATCGATGCACATTGTAAATTTTAAACGTACTTGATTCTGCAGTTTTTAAATATACATTTCTCGAATTGCAATTCAAAGGATTATCGCGCAATCTCGTGAATGTCGTAATCATCGACTAGCGCGATTGCCCATTACAAATTTAATCCATCGAGAGGTCACGCTGATGCCACTGCAGAACTTCAGCAGGACTTACTTGCAAATAAAGTGCATCTGATGTGCCTTTTTTTTCATATTTTTTTATGAAATTTCATCTAACATAAGTAGATAATAACGGTACTTGGAGTACAACTGCCTTCGTTGAAATTGCTACCTGTCATTTGTTTACGCATCAATGCAATTAACGACGACATCATCGCTCCGACTCGCCGATTACCCACTTTCAACCGGACAATCGATAAGGATGAGATTTGAAAAAAAAGTAATTAACGATGGATCTCCGAGGATCCGTAAACGTGAGTATAACGTTTATAAATAGTAGACTGAACGATTGACTAATTCAATAGTTTGTTGGGACTATTATCATCATTTGCACTGATTGGAATGTTACTCGGAAACGTCCGACGCATTACTCTTCGCGTGAAATATGCAAGGAGTATTTATAATGAATCGCTCGATTGCAGCGAGTAATTGAATCGCTTGATTTGCAGTAATTATACTAATTCTACAATTGCAATGCATCGTTATTCAATCAGTGAAAATGTATTATCAAATATTATTCAGTGACTTTTCATCTTCTTTGAGGTCGCCTTCCGGGAGGTGAAAGGTGGTATACCTGAAAATAATTTTTGCCTACAATTCTCATGGGATTTTGATCGAGAGAGCCAAATCCTGGAAGATCTACTCATCGAAGTGGCCTTCAAGGTCGTCATCTTGAACACAAGCGCCGATCATCAAGTGACGTCACTTGCCGTGACCTCTGACCCCTAACTCACCGCTTGGACCGTAAATCCATTACTAATGAAATGCCACGGGGCCATATTAACTTTTTCTTATTTACGCGCGCTGTTACCGATCGCACAGTAGGATATTGCTAACAAGACGAAAGGAAAGGTAAATGCTGTGATTGGTTTATGTCCGCTATACCAAACACCTCCTCTCATGATTTATGTTAGTCTTTTCTGATTTGTCAGAAGAAGTTGTCTTCGATTTTTATAACTGATTACGCACTATCAAGTTTATGAAGATGTTCGTAAAATGCGTGATTTATTTTCACATTCAAATATAGAGAGAGACCACAACAAAAGAGATTGTATTAGGAATGATTCAGATCGAAACCATTACGCAATGCATATCATCCAATCTTCTTTTTGTGCAGGAAGCTATAGCAGAAACGTATAACGCAAATCTAACCACGAATTTTCAATTTGTCAATTCTTATTTATTATTAAGACTCAAAATTGAATCCCATCTCGCCTTGCCTCACGTACTTCGGGTCATCGATCTTGTTGTTGATGATGGACAATGAGTCGCGGTTTCAATCGGTTACCCACTCCTTCCAAAGCATGTCGAACGTCTCTTAATAAAAAAAAAAAATAAAAAAATAATATTTCCTGGAATGCGAAATGAGCGTGCGAATGGAACTCCAACCACTTCAATTGCGACTCCTTCCAAAAGTGAGATTAATGGTTTCTTTTTAGGAATATTAAGGACCGTTTTGCTTTTCCTTGATTGATTTCATGGCTAAGGATTGTTTCCTAGTCACGAGGAATCATCGAGAGTAAAGCCCCGATCCTAATGATGGGGATTATCCACACTAAGAATTATGGAAACGTTATCCTCTAATTTGCATTTAATTCCGATTAGCGTTTTTATCCTTTTGGCGTCTTTTTACCTATTCTTCGTAAAAAATATTGGGATTCAGTATCAAGGACCCTCTTCTTCGTTCATCGACCTGAATGATTTTACCAGAGGCTCAACGATGCATTACTTCTCTCATGTTTAAAACATAAAAAAAATTTAAAGTGACGAGAATTGAGCAAAAGAAGTCTGGCCTTCCCATTAACAGTTGCCCGAGTTTAAGAAGCGAAATTGTCCTCGATGTGGAAGATTAGCCATACAGGTTCTTAACACTTTCCTCTTTCGATACTTTAGCTTATACGCCATTGTTTATGAACTGATGTACATTGTACAAGTTAATAGATACGAGCGAGGTGGCCGCAGTTCACCGTGAACCTTCCGATCGCCCTCGGTGGAACAGGAACACGATAATTGCACGAGGGTAAGTTATGGCTGGCGGAAATGACGACGTTGAAAAGCCGCGCTTCATATACGCCAGACGAAGCAAGTTGTGCACTTTACTGCGAAACACGCGAACGTTGATGTAGGACTCTTATATGCGTCGAGTACCGAGCTGGGCATTTTACAGAAGGACGCGAAAGAAACTAGAGAGCCATTGACCCATCGCGACGGACTCGAAGGACTGATTGGCTTCGTTAATGGCCGTCATTAACGGTAATGGGTTAGGAGGTGTTGTCGTGATGCTGCTATAACGAGGCTATCTTCCTCCCTTTGCTCATGACACCATCATACGTTTCTTACTCTGCTGCTGAAATTACTTTTTGATCCTACTCCTCACCCAGAAAATTACCAATTACTAATTACTATTTCAACAGTTAATTAACAAAAAGAGAAGAAGAGTTGTCTCTTTTGTTCCGTTAATGTATATTGACATTGGGCAATGTGCATTAATGCACAAACTTATGATCGCTGGTGAAGATAGGAATAGATAAAAAAGCTTTTTCTCGCTTCCTGCTTACGAAACGATACTTAGCGCTTGCACACGCGCTCGCGCGCATTCCAGTGTTACTTCGATTTCATCTCGTTTCTTCTCTTTACGGTACCTGCAAGAATCGCGTCGAGTACCACCTTTTGGAAATAGTCGACGACGCATTAGCCGGAGACTATCTTTTTGAAGAATCAAAAACCGTCGAGAAACCGGTATCACTTGGCGTTTGGCTCGCTCGGCCCGCCCGTAGAAGGTGCATGTTGCATGAGTTCGATAACCCTCGCACGAAAATTACTAAAATTGCAGTTCGAGTCAAGTATACACGAGTCTTCTCAGGAAACTTCGTGCGAGTTGCGTGGGTATACTTATGTACTTATAAAGGTCCAAGTGTGAAAGAATTTATTCCTACAAATTGTACTTTTGTCTTGTCAAATTGAAAGGATTTAAACTTTAATTTTCAGGTACAAGAGAAGATTTTGTCAATGGTCACTCCAGAAGTTTTAGTTCTAATTCATGACTTAAGAAACGAGAATCTAATGTAAGTCTTACACAATCGGCACCTTTACCGTTAAATCTGACTGACTTAAACGTTAATGAACTTGGATTCTACTCCTGATAAGATAATTTGCCCATCACTACCGGAAATAAATAAATGTACCATCTTTCCTCAAGAATCCTTCATCTTCGTAACGGTTTGGCGTGAAGAATGTAAGCATCATTGTGAACCCGTCATTGTTTCCTTCGCCGTGAGAATCACGCAACCTGGCGCCTTTCGGTGTTTTTGATAAATCATTACGCCATAACTTCATTAGCTTCGGTATTAATCTACGTCTAAGAAAAGACCCCTGTACATCGAAACTCAAACACGGAAGACTTTGTTTCAGCTCAAATAAAAAAACTCCATAAAATAGAATGAAAAATTTCACAATTCTACGTGCAGTCATCTCAGGATGCAGTATTTTGCGAAATCTTCTTTACCGGAAATTACGATTTGGTATTTGTCCAAAAAAATACATATTCGCTCCGGACATGTCCTTGAACCGATACCGGATATGACTGCAAGAATTCGGTGTGTCAGAAATTGGCATTTCTCGTTAGATAAAAGATCTAAATATCACAGGGTGATATTAATAAAAAATATTTTTAATAACATTTAATATGTAAATAAAAGAACCGTATATTTACTATTTGAAGAGGTTTTTTTTTTTGAGATATAATATTTGAAAAAGGCACACGGTAATTATAAGGTTTTAAATGCACATAAAATTTTTAAACTGGTGTAAACATAACCTCAATATGATTATTTACATTGTCAGATCATTATGAATGTTATAATTAGAACTGGATTTGATTCAATAAAGCATGGGATTGAGTTTCATAATGAGACTATTAGAAAAGGAAAAGCTTTGTCTATAATACATGTTATTAGAGTACATATTTTTAAATTTCTCAGGCATTGTGCTTTGTACAATTTCTTTTCTTGGTCAAGTGACAAACTTTTGACATCTAATAGCCAAATATTCTAAATTAGAAATAAATATTGTAGAAATAGTTTTTCTGTCGACTGAAAAGAGTACTCCTAATACTGAGTAAATGAGTCCTAATTTCATCTTACACAAAAGAAATTAGCAAACGATTATTTTTAGAAATTTTCATTCCATCAGATTCGTCATAAATATCGCTTAATAAATTGTAAGTGGACATTGTTACTCCACCTAAGGCTATCATTTCTTGATCAGATTTAATCGAAGACTTATGTCGACATAAATTTTGTCCGTCCCTACTTTTTTGTCATTCTTTTTGACTTTTCTCGTGCTTATCATTTTTTTAGGAGCTTCTGGAAAAAATGCTTGCGTTTCTGCTTCACCGAGACTACTATAAATGTAGCGATTATAAATGAAAATTTGTGGAACAGGATTCTGATTTTCTTCTAAAAAGTTTGCCTCAACTCCCTTGTGCGCTGTTTTTTGAAGTAAAAAATTACTTTGTTGCTCCATCTAATGTTCAAAAATCGGTTGTACGTTTGCTGATTCCTCCAACGTTGTTGGTGATTCCTGCTTGAGATGGTTGATCTTCAAGACAACTTTTCTGTCTCATAATTAATAGTAATTATGAGGATTTATGAATTTATAAATAATAAATAACACAAATATTTATTTTTTACCTTTCTGCGACAGTTTTAGGATTGACAGGCCGTTTCTTATAAACATCAGGGAAAATTGTAGGTTATAACTTGTACTCCATGGATATTCAGATCGAAGGTTGCCATAGAGTGCCATCAGGATTTAAAAAAATATTAAAAATATTAAATTTTTGTAAGAAACAAGTTTTTATATTCCAAATTATTAATCAAAATGCACGAGTTCTGCTTACTTTTTCCTGTTAATTAAAACGATCCATTTATTTCGACGTTCTCTTTTATGTACAGCAGTCGGAAAAGTATAAAAATGCGTACCAGGAGGTGAATTTCTAAAAGAGTGAAAACAATTCACTACACAGCAATTCACATTTCCTTTACGCCGATTATTTTTTACTTTATCTGCCATTATTTTGACAATCACCAAAGCCTAAAAAAAGAACTAAAATTTATATATTTAATATATATAGATAATTTTATTGCATTTATAATCTATGCACATATATTTACCTGATACTTTTTTATATCCTTTTTAGTCTTATATAACACAGCACAAAAACAAAAATCTTTTTATTATTGTAATTTTTACTTTAATTAAAAACCGTAAACATTAGATACTGATCCAACAAAAATCGCCACATACCACCGACAGAGGTGCTACGGTGCTTCCGTGTCCGGAGCGAATAGGAGAATATTAAAGTCATTTTACACAGGGCGCTGTTTAGCTAAATTTGTCGCTATTAAAGTAAATATTATGCTTTTAGTACGTAACTTTCAGAGTCTTGGATCCAAGTTCTAGCTTCAAAATGCTAATTAGTCACGTACCGATATAGAGATTGCAAGAGTGCAAGTAGCGGAAAGGTAGAAAGAAAAAGATGAGAAGAGGTAAGAAAAAGAAGAAGAACAAGAGTCCAGGTGTCTCGATTTCTATATATAGCGATTACAAATGATCGCCGGTAGATAGAGTCGGCAATAAATTCGATAAATCGATGCGTCCAGCGACTAACCGCCCGGCGAGGTCGGCAGTGCGAATATCCGATTGGCCGGCATGTATGGATTCCTGCGGATGATCTAAGACCGGCGAGATTAATTATTTTGTTGCGTCTAATTAATGTTCAGTCGTTAAAGTCGCAATTACAGAGTCGCGCGCGCTAGCCCTCGAATCGCGCCGTGAAACTCGCGACGATCTTATTGCGATTGTATCGCAATAAGACCGCCAGGCTTTCCAAGTCTCCAAGATGAATTGGTTATTTCTATTACCGGACCGAATTATCCTGCAGCGATATAGAAATTATATTCTACACAAAATATCATCGGGAGAAGATTTAATTATCACTCAGGATAATTATTGAGCCAGAGACTATCAGCAGAACTGTTGAAACCAAAGCGGTCTGGAGCAACGGACACTCAAATACTCATAACTTGGTCAATTTTGCTCTGATCGACTTGAAATTTGAACACAATATTCTTGAGATATTATGCATTCATTAAAAAATTTAAACACCTTACCCCCCCTTAAAAAGCAATAATTGTAATGATGTAATGATAATAATGGAAGTGTGAGGTGGCGCTTTTTGATGAGTACTTGGAAGACATTTTTGGAATTTTCAAAGAGAATGATATATCTCTCTCGCGACAAGATTGTAGCCATAGTGAAGTATAGTGCCGTCAAGTAAGAAATACTCAGCAGGGAATTTCTCACAATTGAATCTCTCACTTATATATACGAAATAAAACGAAGCTCGGCGCCTGCGGCGACCACGAATCACTACGATTACTCGGAACCTTGATAGGCAATAGGAATCGGTATAAGGCGTAGAAAGCCGAGTTACCATAACGAGAGGTTCGATTGTCACGGCTGCAGGTGCTTCTATCGGTTTCTTGCCCGTGACTCCGCGGCTGGTTAATTGCATCTACTGGAAAACGGTACATGCGTCCTGAAAAATGCGGCTCTTAAACTACCCGTAAATACATCAGGACCCATAAGACTAAGTCGCAAAAACCTAAGGTGAATAAAGATTCGGAGGTGTCCAGTAGAAAAGAGGGAATGTCTGTATAAATTATCGCCTAAACGAGTTTCATGACAATGTACCAGGTACGTCTTCGATTTCTTGCCTGGCGCTTCAAGTTGTTTGCATCAAAAACTCAAGGGACATTCACCCTTTAATAATGAACTCAAACTGGATTTTGGATTACTAATGTGCGGAACTCATTTCCTTATTGCAGCCAATTCAAGCGCCAAGCGGTTTTTTTCTTAATCTGCCTCTGCAAAGAAAGGAGCAGTGTCCATTTGTGTCCAGCTCCATGTCTTTTTTTAAATTCTTTTTTTACACACGTCTTCAAATAAAAGCACGTGTTTCTGCTTATGGCCTTTATGCAAGGACCAAGGAGTGAGGGAACCTCTTACGGAAGGAGGATAAAGAAAATAACACCATTAAATCATCTTCGCAATGAGAAGTCGACTTTATTCTGATGAGTGAAGTCCTCTTAAACATTGGCGGCACAGAGCAAAGTCATCCTCGAGTGAAAAAAGATTCCACGACCACGATTCGACCCGATTGGCGATCAGTTATTTGAAACTCGGCGGGAGCCTCTAGGACCAGTCAGATCGCGATGCCGATCTCGAGGTTCGAACTGAAATTTGATCTTCTGCTGAATGACTCACATCATTTAAAAAGAAATATTAGCGATGCTAAAATTAGAGATAGAGATCATTTTTATTTCTGTGATCCTTATGGAAGGAGGTCTGAAAGAGGCAACACTTTCGCGTGCGCGAGATGAACGTAAAGAGCTACTGTAGACCCATCCATCATGCAAATAATGAATCCTGCCGTTACAAGAAAATCCTGAAGATCGACTCTTCCCATGTACTACATAAGATAATAGCTCACCAAGTCATCGTATACCAATAAGTTTCTACATGCCACTTTGCATAATAATATTGAGTGCTCCTTTCACACAAGACCAAACTAGATATCTGGCAATCAGGAATTCAATTGCAGCTACACTATTTGCAGAGGTTCAATAATACGGTAGTTACTTATTAGCCATTAATGACACGGCTAATTTTTATATTTGCGAAAAGCTCTGACCAGTTTTTAGATTCCAAGACGAGTCATCCTTGCTTATTGATTTATGTGATTTCAAAAACAAAGACTTATCTTATTTGTTAAAGACGTTCGTGAACTACGAGCATAAATAACACAAGCATTAAATATCTTTGAAGGATTATTTGTGCAATAAATATAAGGATAAGTGTCTCTAATGGTAAAGGCCGGATTTCTCCTCAAGGAAGACAGAGCATTTATGCAGACTTATACATCTGATATTCTGCAATCGGGTGTTGGATAGATTGATTGCTTTACTCTGAGGACGAGATACCTTCAGATCATTTGTCACTTTAAAAGGGAATTCGGAACCGCAAAGTAGACGGTTCTTCTTCACATACGACGGTTATGCGACGATGAGGGAATTTTAAGTGGAAGTCTCAGTTTCCTGACTGCAGGTACAACTGACCCCGCGATCTTGCACGAGACGAGAGACTTGCACATATTAATCGGGATATCCTCAAAGAAGCAACACTTGATATGCGTCTAAGAGTTCGGTATGAAAATATTATTATTTCCTTATTACAATACGCATATAACATCAAGAGCACAAAAACCCTCCCGAAAGTAGGGCACCTCGCTTTAATAAAATAAAGAATAAGCGTCATCTGTGAACTGCAACTTTCCATGGACAGGTTTGCACACATTGTATAAGTCTTGAAACTCGAGAGACGGTTAGTGATTTTTTAGTGGAATGGGTCAGCTGTTGGTTTACATGCACAGAGACAGGTACTTATATTCGACGTGCCTTGGAATTCTAAATCCGCGCACGTGGAGCAGACTTCCTCACTCGCGGATGCAACTGACCGATCGACCTCGACGTATAACGCAGTTATTATATTTAAAGCTGTCCAGGTCACCAGCTTCACATGTGGATATTTCGCATAGGTTCGGATGCTGATCCTGGCTGCACTGCCTTTTATGGCTGGATGGAACTCATTAGAACCTTCCAAACACGTCCAGTGTCAAACTATTTGGGACATTTGTACACTCTCAACGGTTGGGAATTCCCATTACATGATGTAGTTGTCAAATAGTGATGTAATGTTACGCTTTTCCAAAACCGAAGCGAAATTGCAACATGTGCATGTTCGGAGATATTTTGCTAAACTTGCCGAAGCGTGTAACGGCCTGGCGTCGGTGGGTCAGCTTCAGTCAGCATCTCGCAGGCCAGTCGGTGGTTGCAGCGGCACGAAGATGCAGTTACAAAGTAATCGGCATAAAACGAGTAGGACACCAATAAATTTCCGGCTGAATTCAAGGAATCGCATAATGGTCGATGTATATAGAAATGGTGACCTCGTCGTTTAAAGAGGATACTCGTCCGCAGATTTTAATCTGGGTAGGAAGTCATCTCTCTCTCTCTTTCTCCTCTCTTGATCTCCCTCACTCTCTGCCTCGAGATTCAATCTCAACGAGTTAGGTAATACCTCGTCCACTATTTATAAGCATTGTCGTGCCGTTGACTCTTACCTTAACGATGATGTATGCATTAGGCATACGTTTTTAGAAGGATCTATCCAGAAACGGTAGTGCTGCATTAATATAACTACGTGATTAAAATCGGTGCTACGGAATCGATCTGCAGTTATGAATAGGAAGCTCGCATGTGTGGAATCACTTGTTGCCACTTATGTTATCCATTTCTACCATATTATATTTAATCACTCGGGTATTGACTATTGAAAGGGATTTCGCTGAGACAAATTGTTATGTCTGATAAATGAACAAGAATGTAGAAACGGCTTCCGGTAGCTGCTTTAATTCCAGCCGCAGACATATTTCCGCAATCTTTATGAGTTAAGCTGGCAAGTGTGTGGCCTACCTGAGTATAGGATCATAATTCGTACTTTACAACACATACGGTAGCAACATTCATAAACCTGTACACGCTATAGTATATGTCAGTCTCGACTCGTGATAAGTCTCGCGGGAGTTGCGTGGTAGCAACTCTAAGATAGCACGAACCTACCTTTTATCCGATCGTCATACGGGACATTCACGGATTCGCTGCTTTGCGAATGAGGTGACCTCCATATTCAAAAGACAAGCAAGTCTGGTCAATAAACGTTTAGTTGATGCTATTTAGGTCACGACACTACTTGCTTCCTTTCTTATTATCCGTTAATAACAATAAAAACTGCCCTTTGTTCCTTATTGCCTTGTTGCAACAAATGCAGTCGAATTCGGTTTTGAAATGCAGAAAAATTCACACCAATGGTTGGTATGCTAATTGGCACTGGATTCTGGATGCTGAAGTGTTATGGATACTGATTGAGGAATCGAACATAATCGCGACGTTATTCATTCAGTTTGACACTGCTATGCCGACGAAGACCATAAACCAGATTAGATTCGAATCGCTGGAATCCATTGTGTCATTGTATGCGTATGGGGTCGAGACAATGGCCCAGTAAGCAGGAGCAGTCTAGCTTTGCGAGGGGAATCCCAGCTTCGTTTCTCTACTTGCTAGACAAAAGTACGAACTGTCATTTCTAAAAGTTACGGCTCTAATCAAGAATGCTGGCATTACATATACGAACATACAATAAGGTAGATTTTTTTTCTCCGAGTATTTTCAATTCCGCTAATCTTGCCGATATCTCTTGCTCTAGTTTTGAGCCGAAGTCTAATGTTGAAGCACCGAAGTGAAAAATGGAATCACCAGAGCGTGTTCCCATGAATTTTATACACTATTTCAAATCGATGTGATGGCACATACAAGTATCGATCACGTAACCGAACAGAATACGTTCTGCATACCAATAATCATTATTTATTTATATTGTCAATATGGTGAATTCGTTCAGACGTGAGAGAGTCGAAGCGAGTACTGAATATCTAATCCTTGAGCTTGTAGAATGTAGATATGATGTCTATGTATATCTTTCGCCGATAATGAATTCAAGTGTCGTAAACCTGGCAAAATTAGATTAGAACCTTTTTCAGTGATTATTATATACTCTTATATCAGGTTGACCTTAGATAATGCCTGGAAAACGTGCATATAAGATATCATCAATATATGATAGGCGGAGTCGAGGGTATTTGCATCTACATCGTGCCGGGATTCTAACGGTCGTGGGTCATGTCCTACAATTGGTAATAAAAGGCAATTCAACACTGAGCATTCAGTTTTAAGTAAACATCTTGAGTCTCTTCCATTATCAATTTAAGATTCATAACGCTATTTTCCTAACCAAAGCTCACTTGTGCGAAATTTATACACACTCCTCTCATACAAAGACTTATGCTAATGACAATCGACTTTGAATACTTCTACTCTTTCAATAACGGATCAAGTTTGTAAAAGTGCAAATAGGTTAAATGCATCGCCTACACTTGCATTTTTGTGTTGGCAAATATTATAGAAGATGCCAATACGAGTCCTATAAATTGCAGCGACACATCAGGTTCAAGGTGGATCTTGCATGTTAGTAAAGTTAGTTGCACGAATGCACACATCCCACCCATGGTGGCGCCAAGAAGCACACTGGGACTACAGAGTGCATGCAAGGAGGTCGAAAGGAACGCGCGAGAATTGTTCTCACGAACTCTGTGCGTACATCGTGCAACATTGAACGTTTTACCAAGTGGGGGATGGAATTGGCGTGTGAGGATGACTTTGGATGGGGAGGAAGGGGCATGTGGCAGTCACGCGTGAAGGCACGAACTCACGGGATCTGCATGACAACTGGCACGGTCTTCTTGGGCGTTACCGAGTCGCGTGTATGCACCAATTCGACTGATTTATATATCATATCCTTAAAAATGGAGACATCAATCCAGTTACTTCCATGATGACTTGATTTATCTTAATATAGTGTTAGTGTACATATGACAGCTTTAATTATACACTGAGAGAAATTTCTGGTACTTGGAACGTGGTTGTGCATAGTTAAAAATGTCCCTAACTAATTTTTATAGTTGTATCCAGAAATAAATGGAATGATCAAATCTAGACATATTATGCGTTGGAACCTAGTCTCCAAACTCTTCAAGTCATCAAATGAATCAGGTGATCAAATGAAAATAGTAGTATGACCAAGAGTATTAATCAATCAGACTCAAACACGAGTTTACATATTCTTATCTGCCATTCATTATATTCATGGGGACCAAAAAATTCTGCTCCTTGGCATACCCGAAACAACCTTCCTTTTTTCCTAGTACTCGCAACGCCGTCATGAAGTTAAGGACATTTTTAACTACTATGAGACACGTGACTAGTAATCACGTTATAGTAGCGAAGATTCTAGTCAAAGCAACCAGATTTGTTGTGCTCACAGCTCTCTTTTTGTCAGTTGAATGGATTTGTGAACGTATAGTTAGCCACCAATCACCTTACTCTACTCTCCCTCAGAGTAGATTTCTTTTATCTTCTTCAGTCATTTGCTTTACTTCTTAAATTCATTTGAAGTCCTTTGGTCTCGAAAATGGTAACATCTGAAAAAAAGGTAGTTACATATTAGACTATTAAAATTATATTATTATTAAAACCACTCTTTCTGACACTTACCACTGCATATTTTCTTGGTGGATTTATTTTTTAACTCCTCAAGGTTAAATTTGACTGTAAAAACTGACAATAATGTAGAGCTTCTAAATGCGCCAGATAGCACATTGAAGAACTCTTTCTCTCTTCTGGTCGTTGCTTTCAGAGTCTCTCGCTCTCTTGATGTTTCTGTACTGGGCGTGCATTTTTCATAAGATCCAATTTAGAGAAGGAAGAGGAGGATGAGGTGGTTTGCAACTGCGAGTCAGGAATTCCTACAGACCCCCGTCATTACCTTCGAATCCCGTGGAGGGTTAACATGCATCAATTATTTGGACGATCACCAGACTCCATCGCGAAACCAGTCTTACATTCTATCCAACGAAGAACCAATTGCACCATACATCACACACTCGAGCGATTCGACTTTTCGTTTTAGGGGTATTTCATTTCTCGTTCGTCTTCACTTTTTTTCCTCACTCTAAACGAGCCTTGCATGAAGATAAATAAATAATTTAAAGAATTCTTGAATTATTTCGTTTTGAAAACTTCGGATCTTTGCGAGATTTTTTTCAGGATAAGCTTTTTTCATTCTAGACCTCGATCGACTATTTCTGACTTCCTTTGATTCACTGCAAATTTGAATTAAAGTTTTCTTTGTATATTATATTTAGAATAAAAAATATTTGTATCATAATTATTTATATTATATTATTGATTGATTCCAAAAAGATGAAAGAGACCTTTGAAAATCATCATCAGGTTGTCCGTTGCAGTCAGCAGTTTGAGTAGTTGCTACAACTAAGAAATTTGACTTTCAACTGCAGCGCCATGACGGCCAGCTTTGTACTAAACATTTTGGCGCGAAATTCAAACTATTACTTTTTTAGAATAACAGAGAATTAATTCTATTTTACCTCATTACTAAATAAAACCGATAAAATAAATATTTTTGTATTTAGGGCTTTTCAAATAGTGGAGAGCATCCCCAGAACATATTTTTTTGAAACTGGGGTGGACAAACTCTCTTCAGGCAAAATTGGTTGAAAGCTTGGTTTCTTTTTGATTACGTGATGGTGAAGGGTTGATGCAATTTTTGAAATAGAGCTCTAACGAGCTAGCTATCTCATATCAACCTCGTCGATTAGGTCTTTAAATCAGCTGCTTAATTCTCGGATGCCTAACCTACGTAACCCCTTGGGCTCTACGAATGTTAATAGTTTCGCTTTTGCAGCCTGTGCCTGAATAAGGCACGATCAACGTGTACGGTAGGTTGTATGTGGTTGCGTCGGAGTCCGCGAAGGTAGGTACATAACGCGAATACCAACCTAACCGAGAGAGCCGATCGCCTTTCTCAGAATTAGATAAGTCCCTTTATTGGTGATCGGATCACAGCGGTAGCAGTAGCAGTAGCACCAGCAGTAGCAATGGCAGCAACCAAGTTCAAGGTTGGCTGGTTAAAAATAACTTGCACAACGAGTTGCTGCTTCTGCTCACCGGTAGCTCGATCATTCGCTTGGCCGAATATATTATAATGACCGACAATCACATCCAGCATTTTGATCCTCAGCCTCCTGAAACAACAAAGACTAATCCCTTTTCTTCAGCTCAGCAGTCCTCTATTTTTATTCTTGAAGGCAGATCACCGCTTTGAGATCATCTGGAAGCCAAATCCCGAAGGTAATCGCTTTCATAAATGTATTTGCGTCAGGACTCGTAAAAATCATCCCGAAGAGTTGGGCAGAAGGCGATCCATAGTGGACGTAAACCGGTTGATGGAGAAAAGAAGGAATTAACTGCAATTGAAAGAAAGTATTCTGGAATTCCTAACTACTTCTTTATGAATAAAAAGGATTGTTTACTGAGTTGCATTAGATTAGAATTCGTTGAAAGTAGATAGTTACTAAGATGCGAGAAGAAACGAGCAATGCTACAAGTAAGGCGTTGTAACGGTTAACAGCGGACAGTCTTTAGTTCAAGTTACTTACCTTCTCGAGGATGGTTCCCGCCCCCGATCCCAGCTTCAGCATACACTTAGGCGAGCGTGTACCTAATCACTCTAAATCGCCTTATACTCTCGGATAACACTCTTTAGGTATTACAATTAGTTTGACGACTATATTTCTCTAAAACAGTTAGAATTGGTATTTTGTCTACTATAGAAGTCTATTACCCAGCTGTTGTAACTTATGGCTGCACTATGAATTTTTGCGCAGGGTGAGAAATAAATTAGGCGGTTAGAACATATTTTGAACTTTATTGCAAGTTACATAGTCTGAGCATCGAAGGACAACCTGGGAATCGTAGGAACAAAATAATCTTGTGGCGAGACTCAATCGGCAGCTCCGCGTATTTCGCAGTAAATTACTCTAATAGATTAAAAAAAAAGAAACGCTTAAATATACTTTCTTAGGATAGAAGAAAATTTGGTGTAATCTTTTTGAGAGCAATTTTTGTATATGTCAATGGATGTATAACAATCTAGCAGTGGATAAATAAAATCACGAAACTCAAGAGAAAGAAGAGGATTTAAGGTTTTTCTACTTATATTCTCAACCTGGTCCCCTGTTTTAATTCCTGTATTAGGATATGTTTATTAAGTACAAATTTCCTTCTATATAAAAAAATCACCGAAGCAAATCTTCAAAACTCCATCAGGCTTAGGAATAAAAAAGTTAAAATTGGTTTAAGTACTATTATTGAAAAAATATATACAACGCAAATAATAGGAATGTTTGCGCACATTTTACTTAAGAAGCGATTCAGTTTTAGTGACACTGAGGAAAAATATCATAAATTTTGAAAGAAAATATTGGATCGGATATTTTAGAAGTGAGGACCAACACATCGATTTTTATTAAAATACCAACCACGAATTCACTGAGGTTCTATTAAGTGATCTGTTTATTCTTTAGAGAAAAAATAAGAATTAATCAGCTCAGTTTTCCTATTGCAAACCTTATTTTAGTTCTAAGAAGGACAAGTGCACAATTGTAAATTTGCAAGTGTAAGAAAAATACAAAGTGTATCGTACGCTCGCATTCAAGAGCTTATTCTCTACGCTCCTAGTGTACCTGCTGCTACATTGACGCGCATCAATAATTACATTTTTACTCGCAACATCGTTACCACTCACAATTAAACTTGATTGCAACATCTCTTCATGGTCAGTTAACCATCAAGACTCTGTACAAATTTCGATTAAACCAAATCTTCAGACCTTAACAAAAAAAGTCCATGCAATCAATTTGAAACATTCTTCATTAAATATATGCAAGAGTGTCCACTTGATCTTATCTACCTAGATTTAGGTACTAAACCTACACTTTTAAAATAAAAATCAGAATCTAAAAATCTGAAAATTACCTACTCTACATTTTTCTAATTTTTCATACAGCCTCACACAATCGGAAGATCAACATCAACTTCCTCTTGTTTCTAATGTAAGAAACTCCACTAGACGTTTTTTCTGTCACGCTAGGAAAAATTAATTACAGCCTGTGCAATAGCTCTTACAAATGAAAATTGAGACATTTAATAAAAAAAAAAGGTGTCACTAAAGTGCAATTAAAAAATAATTCGCTATTACTAGTAATTAAGTTTAAAAAAGTTAATTCCTTTCGGCTCCATTTAGTGGAGTGATCTTCACAATAGTCGTTCGCATTTCTTCGATACTAGAATATAGATATATAAGAATTTAAAACAACTAACGATTCACATCCTTGGCTTCCGAAGGAAGAAAGAATTGTGTTATATCACTTTCAATAGACGATGGCGACATATCTCAAAAAAATCTTATAAAATTATTATAAATTTGATTAAAGACGATATAATAATGTAACCACAATAGATGGTTCCAATCATAAAATGACGTATGAAACATAATGCATAAAATTCCATCTATTCTATCAAACACCTTCAACGTCGTCTGTATAAATTTTAACGAGAACATTCACGATCGATCTCAAATCGATTATTGAATATTTCGATTATCTCGAAGCTGGTACATCGATTAACTGATAAGGTGCTCTGCCTCTGCAAGCAAACGATATATCGAACCCATGCAGAAATTGATTGGATTTTTCCCATGAAACCAGGGGAACCGACCAATCAAGTTCTGCATAGGTTCGATATATCGCTTACTTGCAGATGCATGAAAGCACATGTAGTTAACTAATCGAGCAAAATATCGATTGGCCAAAAAAAGAGTTTGTGCTGTTCAGTTCAGACTGAATGGGATGGATTAATAAATTGGGGAAAGTTGAAGATTCAGCAAACGTGTTCAGTGCAGATGTGTAAATATAATTCTTATTATTAATAATTTGTTAATTTTACACATTTAAAGTATGAAAAAGTTACAGTTTCATAACTCCTTCTACAAAATGGCTACTACATTTGAATTTTGATACAAAATTGATTTTTTCCAGGGTGCCAATTAGTTAAACATGTATCGTTTTCTTGTTCCTGGGTATATGATTAAAACTGCAGCAATAAATACACTTTTTTCAGCAAAAATTTTACATATTTACACGTCTCCACTTAACACTGAATCCTCAACTGTCACGAATTTATTAATCCATCCCATTCAGTCTGAACTGAACAGCACAAACTATATCTCTTTTTGGCCAATCGATATTTTGTTCGATTAGGTAACTACTTCACGATTGATCTCAAATCGATTATTGGATATTTCGATTATCTCGAAGCTAGTACATCGATTTAAATCGAAATTGATATATTTACCTAACTCCAAATTGGTGTATCGATTTATATCGAAGGTGATATCGATATTGGCATCCGAAGAGCTGCGAATCGATCTTTGAATCGATCTTTGATTAATTTTTTGACTCCACACCGGCTTCTTTGTCGATCTACAATCGACATGACGGGATCACTGCTTATTTTCATAGGAAAACACGTTTTGTCGATTCGTTTTCGCCGGAAGATAAAATCCGTTCATTCGGTACTCCAATCGAACGTGGCGAGCGACAAGATGTGCTTGTATAGATAATGATTATGATTCAGTTTTCGATTCAACCCAGCCCAGCCCATTGTACAAAATCTGGCACCTCCCTTACTGGCACGTCCCGAGCTAGGGCTTTTACCCTTAAGTTTCTGTCTTCGGTCAGTAAAACCACATCTCTCCTCAATCGTCTAGGCTGGCCCTCTTCTGAGAAGATAATTTTTTTAGTTTTTTTTTAGTCCTCGATGAGAGCAAAGAGGGTTCGAGGGGTTGATCACTCTTGAAATTTGTCGTGTAACAAAATTCGTGTGATCAACTCATCGAGTGGGATGATAACTATTAGGCTTAAATTAAACTAAATTAACACTGAAATCTTACCTGCTACCATTTGGTCCTTAGTAGTTTTACAGAGACTCAGACACGTTGCTAGGATTCTGTCGTCGTTCCTCGTTAAGCCATCCTGCAACAATAATCGGCAATGCCTTCTTCATTTTCTTTCTCTCATTTGATAACTTAAAAATTGATAATTTTCCGTAACTTATTTACTGATCATTTTATTGTTTTTCCAGTTCTGAAGATTGTTAAGCAAAACTTCGCAGAGCCTGCGTGAAATAAATACGCCCACAACGGCAACCTGGCATCGATATCGCCGAGGTATAATCACCATAGCAGAAGGAAATAAATTCGAATTCCTATCTCGGGAGGGAAAGAAGAGAAAAAATCTTCTTGAGGAACTGCGAGATAGGATCTTTCACTCATCGGTGCGAGAAGAAAAGTTAACGAGCGCCAGTCGTTATCGAATGTTTCTCGAGATCTAAGTTCCTGTTGCGATCGTATCCCGCTCGAGTATCGAGTCTTGCCAACCAGATAGCAAATGATAGCAAAAGGTGGATCCATCAGGTCCATCACAACTTAGCAAGCCTTCAAATAGAATTTATCTCTCCTCGACGCTTGGGACTTCAGTCTTACTCAGTTTTACTTATGATGCAAAGAGACAGTTTCCATTGTAGTACTAGATTCTTCTTCTTCTTCTTTGCAGCCAATCAGAAGCCAAGTTCTGACTGTTTTAAATTCTGCTTCGTACCTAACCGGCTTCTGATTGGCTATGAGCGTGATAAAATCTACTGTATAGAAAAACTTAGTACGGTGTAAACTATGATGTAAACACCTGACTTTGAAATTAATTAAAAATAAAGTACTCTTAGCCATTTGCTATTGAAAAATAAAATACCTTTTGACAATTTGGCCGATAACAAGTTTAATTAATCGATTGTCCGCACTCTTAAGACTTTTCTTATCAAAATACAAATTTCATTACAGGATTAAATATTGAACGATTAATCATTCTTCATACATAGTTGGTGCAACTGGTTCAAAAAGAACAAAACCTCACAGAAACTATTTTCCTCTTGAGAAAAAGATTTATTGTTTAGGCGATGGACCTGAATAAAAGTTAAAAACTGAATGAGAGTTTGAGTTGAATTGAATAAATCAAGATAGGAAGGAATAAATAATAATATAAAAAAATTAGTAACTTTTTGTAGTAATTAGGAGGCTTTTTTACCTGAATGACGTCTTCAACAGTGAAAGTACTCGAGGTTAAAACTGTTCCTCGAGTTGTTAAACACCGAATAGCTGGATTTCGACTCCTCGCAAATGCAAGTGCAGCTTTTGCATTTTCAGCCACCCTTGCAACGTGTTCAGGGTTCAAGCCCGCTCTGAATGCAGGTGGAGCGTCTCTAGTGTCTGCTCCTCTCGCAAGACCTTCCAGTTCATTTAATACTGAAACAAAAAAAAAAAAAAAAACTATTTAGAACTGCTATTTTAATTGGAGAATAAAATCTTCAGTCAATGAACATTTGGTTCTTTTTTCTTCTTTCTTCTTTTATCAACTATTTTTTAAAGAAAAATAGATGCTATTTATTTTTTTATTGAAATTAATGATTATGAAATAGTTGGAAGGGATTTTAAGAATTTTAAACACATTTCCTTTAGGTTTTCCAAGATTCCAAGATATTTTGATCGATTTTAAGGGATTTCTGAAGATTTTACGAGATTTCAAAGATACCTTTTAACGATTTTAAGACACAATTTGAAATTTTTCAAGACTCTTGGCTGTAGAAAATACGTAAGAAATCCCTGCGATTTTTGCAACGATAAATATCTGATTTATTTTTGAGGGGTGTTGCTTCACCCGAAGATGAGCCTCGAGCAGTGAATTATTTCACAATCAATTCTCCACGGTACCGCCCACGACAATCTGAAATTCGGATCGTCGACCCCAAGGGAAGATTTAGCAGCTTCCTTCAATCTAATATTGAAAAATAATTAGCAAATATTATATTATTCGTCTTTTAATTTTTCCCACGTAATTTTCAATTCCTAGTGAATTAAAGTTGATCTAGGTTCATGGACAAATCTCAGTATCCTAAAGTCATAGTGCATATATATTATATGTATATGCATCTGTATGCAGTCGTGAGAACTTAACTGTGAACTCACCGTTGCTGGGTCAGGTTAGTCGAGCCGCTAAGAGTTCAGAGGGCGGCTACGGCTGATTTTGCTCAGAAGAATACTTTCGTTTTTCGACCAGACAGACAACGATCAAAAACTTTAGAGCCTAATCCGTATAATTGTATATTATATCAAGTAAAAATGTATATAATGACAGGTTGAATTCGCGAGAGGAATAAAAGAGGATTTCAATTTTAAGTTGGTAGACTGTGATAAGATTCGAAAAAGAAATTCGTTGAGTTTTTTTTAGGGGAGGGGAAGAACTGTATGTTAAGGCTCACCACTTAAATTTTAAGTGCCTAATTTCAAAGATTTTAAAAGGTTTTTAGAATTTTTTTTCAAAAGATTTCATGAGGTTTTTTTGTATTTTATAGCTTTATTGAAATATAAATAAACAAAAAACTTGACAATCTCTTAAATTACTTGAAATCCTTTACTTGAAAACTTTTGAAATATTTGAAATATTGTGAAATATCTTGAAAACCCTTTAAATCTTTGAAATTATTTTTAAATCCTTAAAACTCCTTAAAATCAGTTTAAATTGCATGGAATGTTTGAAACCCTACGAAATCCCTTCAAATTTTTTTATCTTTATTGTAAATCGCTCTCTAGAGATGAATTATTTCAATGTGAAAAGATGCAACGATTCAATGGACACATCATCATAAAAAGGAGAAATAATCAGGAATAGAGAAAACCACTTTCGAGGGTTGCAGAAAATGTTACACTGCCTCCATAATAAATCCTCCCCGTGGTTTAAGAGGGTACGAGACGAGACTACGCCAAACCACTTTTTCTCTGACCTTCCTAGTCTCTCTAAATTCAATGATCGAACCGAATTCGCATCCACTAAGTATTCGAGGCAGAGAAGGAAAAACATCTTGGCAAATGGAATCCTGAAGCAGAAAGTATTTTCAATCGACGAAGCACAGAGATCGAACGAATTTCTGCTCGCATGATTTTTCCCATCTTCACAGAAGCGTTTATAATTTAATCCTATCTCACGGGATTTACATTTTAAATTTATAAAAAAAATTCTGAGATTTAAAGAAACTTCAAAGAGTTCAAGGATTTTGAAAATATTTGACAAAATTGCAACCCATTTTGAAGAAATTCCAGAGAGTTTAAGAGATTTAAGAGATAATAACAATTTTAAGGAATTTTGAAATATGTCAAATAGTTTTAAAAAATTTCAACGGTATTTTAAAATAATTTTCTGAGGTTTAAGGGTTTTTAAGAACGAGCAGCCACTCGATTTGATAACAATTAAAATTTGTTTTCGTGGGTTTTATTATTTTTCTTACTTTGAGTATCTTACTTTTAAGAATCCTAAACCTCTTCATTCAACTTCTTAATTCTTTCCTTATCCCTCCGATCATTTCAAGATCGGTAAGATAAGATTTAGGAAAAAAAAAATCGAATACAGGAAGAAAATACATTTCACACTTCGTGCCGTCTTCCCATTTTAGGAGTCAACTTATCTTTCAATCTTCGCATTCTTAGAATTCTTTAACTTGTTGGCCAGATGCTTGATTTATTTGTCGATTGGCTTTTGATTTCCCCTGCGAATCTGACCCTGCCTCTTATCTGTGAGAGTCGACTTTTGAGTAAGAACGATGTAAGCAAATAAATAAATAACGAAGAAAGTGAAAATACTCAGAATTAGAATTCAAACCCTTAAAACAAAATGAAAAGAAAAAAATTCGAATTAATATCTGATTTAAAATCAAATATCGTTATTTGTCAAGCTACATGTAAAATCCCATTACGAAACCTTAAGACCATTTTTCCTAATTTAAGAGAAAAAACAACTAAAGATTCGGTCATACTTTGAAGTGTGAAGTAATTGTTCTTGACCTGAATTCCATTACCAAAGACTCCATAAAATTCTTTTAATTTCTTAAAATCCCACAAACCCACCTAAAATACTTTAAAATCTTATATGTTATAATCCCTTGACAGAATGAAATGAAATGCTCAGAAATATGAAAATGCTCAGAAAGAGAATTAAAAGCACGAAAAAAATGAAAAAAAGAATTTTAATTAATCGGAATTCGTTATTCGTCAAATTATAATTCAAGATCTTATTAGGAAACAGAAAAGACAATCTTTCCTCATTAAAGAGAAAAAAAACCTGAAGATTCGCTCACACTTTAAGGTGTGAAGTAATTGCTCTTGACCTGTGTTCGATTACCGAAAATTGAAGATGAATTTCATCACCAAACAAATACTTTCACTAAAAGCGTAACGTTTCTCCGAGGTCGTGATGACGATCTCTTAAGCCTTAGGAGGATACCCTTTACTTGAAAAATTCATTTTTGATTGTGTTTATAGAATGAACGTCAGCTTCCTGATCGTGAATTAAAAAGTGCCTCATCATCAAAGAAGAAGACGCTGCTTTGGGGAATGTGTTGACGACTATTGGTAATTGCTAGACAGTGATCGATGGACCTTCTTCCGATTTTGAAGAACCTTGTATCGCATTCTTTAATCTTTTGTAGTGTCTATGTTTGATCGACCTTCGCTTTGTGGTGTAAACTATATTTATATCCCATTACTCGATCGTTTACTCAAGAGGAATCATTAATTTTGCAAGATGGATCTTAGAACGTTTTGCTAACGAGTTCCGGCAAAGTGAAATTTGCATTTTCAAGGGAAGAACTCGAGTATAAAATATTTGGTAATTTAATTTTAAAACGAGGAGTTCATCACTCTTGAAATATGATATATTTTTTTAGTCTTTTGTCATATTTTGAAATCTTTTCAAATTTCACGAAATCCCTTAAAATTCCTTAGGATATATTCTGCTGCTGATATGATGGGAATTTGCAATTTCGGTAATCTTAAGAACCTCAGAAACCCTGGACTGCAAAATAAAAAATTAATTTTAAAGTTGGGCGGATATTGAAGATGCTGAAGGCTTTCAGACTCGAGTAGACAGAGGAGAAAAAAATAGGAATCGCTCGTTAATGTATTTAATTATCGATGCACTTACCAACGAGTGGGACCATCAGCGTGTAAATCGGTTGAGCACCGGAAACAGCCTTGGTGATGCTCTGAAGCTGAAGCAAATAATCGATGAAGCAATTCGTGTCTGGGACCAGTTGTCTCGGCCTGACTTCGATCTCCACTGACACTGAAGATTTCTGCAAGATTGCCTGTAAACAGAAAAAAAAATATTTTAAGAGGAATTCGAAAATTGCTGTAATTATGTAAATTTAAAAATTACTATATGATTTAGACAGTTTGTACAACTTAAAAATTTCTTTTCTTTTCATTTGCAATTTTGTTGTTTCGTTTCATTGGGGTTTGGATTTTAGTTCCCGAATACAGAGTACATCGATCAATGACACGAATACAAATACCAAAGAGTCATTCTTGCAACTTTACAGAACTTAATGAGCCTTTAATGTTGCTCGATCGGTGCACGACAATCGATACGGAACACGTTGTATGTGCCCATTGTCCATCCAGATAACACTATCTAAACAATGTCCCAACCCTAACTGTAATGAAACAAGATTTCAGGCTCAAGTAACTCGATAAGGAAAGTCGGAATAAAAATTTATTTTAATCTTTTTAAATATTATTTATGCTCGAACATAAAATTATATTACATTATTAAGAACAATTTTTTTTAAATATGAACCATCAAAACGGAAATATTAGACAATTTGGCTAGAAGTAACTTCTTAAAAAATTTAAATTATTGCATGGAAAATAATTTAAAGTGGTTTGAAGAAAATTGAAGAAGAATTTCAGAAAATTTAAGGTGAATGGAACATAATTCAAACTAATTCGACATCAAGATAAAATAAACAGATTTCTAACGATTTTTAAAGATTGCTTTTGCGGTTAAGAAGATTTCGAGGTCTTTTAAATGTTTCTGGAGAATTTCAAGGGATTTTGAAGAGTTTTTAAAGAATTTCGACAGTTTAAGTTATTTTAAGGAATTTCAAAGGATTTTTTAAAAATTTTAAAAGATTCAAAGTTTTCGAATGGGGATTACGATACTTTTTCCTAAATATTTTTTTTCTCAAAAATTAAGCATTCAAAAATTTTGTTTAAATGTACTAAAGTTTTCAAAATTTTGAGCAATGTTTTAAAAATATATTATCTAAAATTCTGCACAACCCCATTGAACTTTAGAGGGAGAAATTTTGTGACTTGCTCAATGAAAGTAATTTTAATCTCGATTTTTATCAGTGTATGTAAACACTTGCCCCTGTGGGCAGAATCATGAATGAATGAGGGCACCTGCTTTAACATTCAAGATACACAACAAGCACCTTGTGCTCATAAGCATACAAGTATGTCGTTTGCTCTATTTAAGACGATTTCAATGTCGTCCATTATTCAGAACGATAATAA
>JAUESI010000002.1:2042-16333 GCA_032275145.1 Synergus laeviventris
CGAATCCTCGATCTCAAATAATCGAATATCCGTATCAAATATAGTCTGCCGTTCTAGAATATTGACTTTTGATCTAAAATATTGACCTTAAATATACAATATCAATTTTAAATATCAATTATAGTTCTCAAATATTGAATTTCGATCTTAAATATCAAATATGGATTGAAATATGAACTATCGATCTTGATTCTTTATCGACTATAGATCTTCAATATCTGATATCGATGTCAGGCGTCGAAAATCGATTTGAATACCCAATATAGATCTGAAATATCGATATAAAGTATCGATTATCGAACTCAAATATACATTGGTTTCCACCCTTCGTAATCAAGTCTTCTCTAGAAAATTGTGGAAATGACTTTCACATAAATAATACATAATAAAAAGTCGTGATCATTTATCTCAAACAAATTAACACTGAATAATCACAGTGATTGCCTGTATTTCTATTCACTGAACAGTGTTGATTTACTGGTCAATCAGTGAAGTAAATAATACGATATCGATCGACTATAACTAACTTTAGAATCGAACGACTTCCTTAGAGTCTCAGGAGAAGATAAATTAACGAGGTTTCTTGCCATTCGTTATACCTAATAGACTTGGATAGTCCTAGTACTTGTGTTTCTTATCTCGTGTGACGTCTTTGAAGACTGGAGAGAACAATATTTTTACATATAGGTATAATGATAACTGCAAAAGATTCTTCATCATCTTTTTCCTCTGCTTCATCATCTTCCTGATGATGAAAGCCAATTGTAAGATGAAAATTACTTTTTTAGGGCCTCTCCATATCGCATTTAAGTACAACCGGAAACTCTTGGAGTCCAGTTCGTTAAATGGATTGTGGAGTTTCCTGGGAACGATATCGACAGGCAGAGCGACGTTAAATTACGCGAAGAGCTAGAGGAGACTCCGGCAGAGAAGAGAACCAGATACCGGACGCGCATTTATATCGACGCATTAGCCTTCGTAGCGATTCATCGACGAACCTACGTACGCCAATTGCACGTCGATTACACTGCAGTGTCGATGTTCACATAAATCTTCTGGACCAAGAAAACTTGGAAAAATTTCTGGGAAATCATTAGAAGTTTATGATGTCCTCAGGCGACACAACCAATCCCACTTTCAAATGGATTTCAAATACGACGAAACTAGTCATCAAACTACTCCTCCTGCATAGGGGAACAAACTAAAGTCCCATGGTGCTAAGTCTGGATTATATGCAGGGTGTTCCCATATTTGAACTTGTATTTCTTCCAAAAACTCCTGCGTCGCGGCCGCCCGATGTGCATTGTCATGGTGGGGGTACCAAGAATCTTTGAAGTGACTGTTTTCAATTTATCTAACAAAACAGATTCCATAATTCCACATTTGGTGAGGAATGCAGTGGCCATTCGCTTACCGACAGATTTCACCTTTCGAACTTGCATTGGCACCTCCTGGTCTTCAAAAACCCAAACTTTGCTTTGAGACTTCGTAGGAACATCGTAGCAGTACAACCAGGTTTCATCACCCATCACAATGAAATTTACATCCGCAGCAGATCCACATTTAAACTTTTTCATCATTTTTTACACCACTTGAGACGACTCTCTTGTCGCTCGTCAGAAAGAGAATCCGTTGTAAAGTTGATTTCGGAATGGGCAGAAGTTCCTCTAATTACCTATACGTGATTCTTCTATTCAATTTGATTGCGTTCTGAACAGCATCAACTGATTCTGGAGTAGCAACGTCCGATGAGCGTCCTGTGTGTGGTTGATCTTCAAGATCCAAACTCCCTCATCGGAATTGTAAAAAAAAAATTGCTTTGAGACATTCTTCTTTACCTAAAGGACTTGCAAAGTTGTAATAAATTATCTCACGTAAGTCGCGTCTTGTGATATCTCACACTAAACTGACAGGTTTGCAACAGAAGTTAGAGTGTATACCTAACCTAACTCGCCCTATTCAGTGGTGTAATAGAAATGTCTCTTCCCTTTCTAGCAGACCTGTACCACAAAAATTATAGGACAACCTATGTATGTATAGTTGGTAAGGGATTCCACGGGTCAAGGGAGAAGAGACGTCTCGAACTCAGCAGTACCTAACAACAAGGTGGGCAGTACCCAAAGTGGGCAGTGCGAAGAAGAACCAATCAGACGCAACCATTCAAAAGCAACACTTGGGAACACTGGTACATACATCCCTGACTTCTTTTACCTGACCAATTCCTTCATGGTAATTCCATATCAACCACATCTGGAATTAACACGGTAGAACAGTGTAACCGAAAGTTTCATTTAAAGAAAGTAGCAAGTCAAAACAGGGATACAATGTGAAAAGCGTCAGGGATCAAGATTTATAAGGAAAAAACCCTGTCATGCACAGATAGTAGCCAGATCGCGTTACAGAAATTGCCAATTACCTATAACATGCAATTTTTACCTACCTCGACCGCTCTGCTATCGTATTAATCTGATCTCAACCGTGGCAGCCAACCTCTACATACACGTATTTCATGAGCTACCCCAACCCATAAAAAACTCTCTGTGTCGAATAGACCCCACTATGGCTCACAGAGTAACTTTGTGAGACTTGACACTTTTACGATATTACAATAGATGATGAACAATAAGTTCAAAAAATCAATATCTTCCTCTTCTTCTGCTGTGTGAAGCTATGTCGAAACAAATATATCGACGTATTATATTGATATCTAGTATCGATTTAGAATATCGAAATATCGATATAAAATAACAACATAGAAAATCGACATCAACTAACAATAGCTACCTAATATGATAATAAATATCGATCGCAAACATCTAATATCGACTGCTGATCTCAAATATTGACTATCAATCTCGAATATCGAATATGGATATAAATCTGCACTATCGACCTTAAATATCGACTAGCAATCTCGAATACTGAGTATTGATCTCGAATATCCACCTTAAATATCCAATATCTATCTTGAATATGGACTACCGATCAAAAATATCAAGTATCAATCTAAAATATCGACCATCGATCTCAAGTATATAATACTGAATATCGATCTCGAATATCGATATAAATGTTGTAAAAGTTTTCAACATCGAAATATTTCAAAAATCGTTTTTTAGGTATATTTTCAAAACGTATGATTGAAATTCAATCATTTCGAGATTGTTGTGAACCTAGTGGCCAATCCTGTTATTTTCTATAAAAAAACCTATACAAGAAAAGACGAAAAAAAAGTTCCAATTTCAAAATTGAGACATTTGATCGCACCTGTTGATTTATCAAGAATCTCAAGCAATTAAATTGACCAATCCACGAGGGCGTTGCAGAATTGAGATATCTCGAGCCATTCAAGAATGATTATCAGCTATCGATTATTTACCAATTCATCCTCTCTGGATATCTCCCTGCAGGGGCCGCGAGTAATATATCAGTATCAAACCGATCGATAATTCGATCTTAATTATAGTTGCAGTGCAATCATTCTACATGACAGGAGAATACATAGATTGAAGTCAATTCAAGAGTGCTTCCATGAAGAATGCACATGACTATAATTTACTCAAGTCATAGAAGAATCGATAGAAGTTTCAACTCGATAGAAGTTTCAACTTAGCAGCAATTACTCCATCAGCTAATTTACTTTAACTATCATTTTTTAAACTGTGATAACTCTAAAATTACATTTTCAAATTATGTTAATCATGTCGAAAAATACACCGACAAACTATGGCGTTTACCGTTAAACAATTTAAGCTCCTCTCATTTCTCATTCCTTACACTTATTGCATGTTTTAACACTGTAACGGTACTTGGCAAGCAGTCTCTAGGGTATAATTTCAACCCTGTGTAAATACACACTATAATATATCTCAAATGATTTTTTAAATTATTATTATACCGAGAGCCCTTTGCACTTGGTGAAAGCGATTTCTTCATGGTGAATGGGACATCGAAACAAAAGTATCGATATTTAAAACACTGATATATCGAAATAGTGATATCGATGTGTAGTTATATCACAAAGAAATATCGATCCTAGATTATTTCTTCTTCACAGAATGGAGAATATATGTTCGCCGAGGTTTAAAAAAAAAAGATTCCGGCTGCCATCAACTTTCAGAGCGAAGGAAAAAAATGCTGAGGAAACCAACAGTTATGTCAAATCGTTGCTGGAGTTTATGGTTTTGCTTCCACTCAACCACTTACTTTGTGGCAATAATCTTGCCCGAAATCTCTCTATTATAGGAATGAGAAAATTGAGTAATTTGTGTTTTGCTAAAACAATTTTTAAACTCCCAACTGGAAACGTTCTTGGGATCATAAACAGCAGATGGCAGTTGGAATGACGTCAAAACATATTAAGATCAGTATTTATAGTGAGCTACTCTACTATAACTCTTTTATTAACTATTTTATATCAAAAAAGATGTAATCATTCGTTGATTTAGCGATACTTCTCAAAACAGGTCTTGCAGCAATGACTAAACTATTTATGGCGCCATAACCAGCCCACTTTTTTAAATCTAGAAAGCCTCGAGAATGACTATTTTACTGTAACGAATACGATAATTAATCGAGATTCCCAATTGAAGCTGACTGAAAATAATTACTTGTCCAATAAATTCTCGGTCTAATATTTATTAATTGAAGCGAATTTATTGATTGGAACCAACTTATTCACAGAGATTTATTTTATTAAAGGTTAATTTGTGAGGTATTTGAATGGAATAATCTATTTTTTCAATGTGCAAATTTGTTGGTCGATATGAGCGTTGCGATTCCGAGAAGATATCAACCTTGGCAAGGCCAATGTAAAAAGAACCTTTACGGTTTCTTACGCGAATTCTTGCATCCCGACGAGCTTTGAAGATGTTGAGGGATTTCATGTCGCGCGGTGATTCGACCAAGTTTTTGCACTCCTCGCTTCTTTCCGATTTTTCGCAGCTGCGTATGACGACGCAGTTTCAAGATAACATGAATAGGACAAACATCCACAGCGTCAAAATCAAAATCCGCCTAAAACGAACTCTATTCCCTAATACAAATTTTACCCAGCACAATTCGAGTTTGACTATTCGACCAATGTAATTGGAAACGAGTCGTTCGTTAAAAGTAATTTCAATGTCGTTACGCTCTTCGGATTCCTCGCGTACATTTGCTGACTGAGCATCTGCGAATATATGATAATTCCCAAGCAGTTATTTCCACAGACGAGATTAGTCGAATAAGATATTCAATATTTTCCAAGCTGCAAAAATCCCCCTTTGCCACTGCTACCCTTCATTCCTTGAAACCGAGGCGCGAAGCTTCTGGGTGACGCGTCTTAAGAGGAAGAAGGACGTGGCCATCCTAGGGCACGTAAATCCGTAAATTATGTATTTCGAATCACTTAGCCATCCACGAGGTGCATATCAAGCGTCGGTGATGGGCAGAAGATGGAGCGAACCAACCTGAGGCACCGGGGAGTCATAACGCCGAGGCTAATGTCCCTAATGTCTATAATCTCGAATCATCTGCATCTCGAGTTGCCTTCCACGCTCCGCACCGTGAAGTACGTGTTCAGTTGTGCACGTATTTCTGTACTCACAACTTGCTGCGCCTCATTCTAGGTACCCACTATACGACTATAGGTACTCCACTCTCGTAGCAAAAAAAATTAAGTACCGATGGAGCGTCCTTCACGGCAGATAACTCTGAATCAGTCAATTTTAATTCCCCATAAAAGCGGTCGAAAGTGTTTCCAATTCCAATCTAAACATACATTACATATTTTAAAATACATCAAAAATATAATACCTTATTATAAAAATTAATTTGACACCATATCCATCCTACCTGTCAAAATCACCCTCTTTACGAACATCCTCTATCCTCTCCTCCTCCTATCACTCCCCTAAAACCCTTCTCCATCCTATTTACTCTCTTTAAGAGACCCCTCCAAACCTTCCTCACA
Organism: Synergus laeviventris; assembly: GCA_032275145.1. Taxonomy (NCBI): domain Eukaryota; kingdom Metazoa; phylum Arthropoda; class Insecta; order Hymenoptera; family Cynipidae; genus Synergus; species Synergus laeviventris. The sequence goes on from JAUESI010000002.1 coordinate 7,996, forward strand.
ACTCCTACAGCAACTATTTTTTTCAAAGGCCTCCACGATTCTCCGGCAGTTTTTATCCAATCAATTTAAAATTCTGACAGACTCTTTAAAACATTATTTTGTGAAAAATCTATATTTTTGAAAAATTGTGCGTGAGACGTTGGATAATAATGTTTTAAAGATTCTGTCAAAATTTGTAATTGATTGGATAAAAACTGCCGGAGTTATCGTGGAGGCCTTTGAAAAAAAAGTTGCTGTACTCTGGGTCTGCTAAAGGCGCCATTTTGTTTTTGAATACTTCTAAAAAATTAATTTATGTTCCCTATAATATGTGTAATAAACTTGTCTTCTTGGATTTTGATTGGAATATTATATCTCTTTAAAAAAAAATCTTAAAAACGACCTTCAAAAACAGCTCCCTACGTAGATGTTACCCTTTAAGCCCCTCAAAAACCCCTCCTTACATCCCTCACCCTGTTCAACACTTTTTCTAGATCTACCCATATTAAGCTCTCAACACATGCCCCCTCAACTATCCTTAATCTACTTCCTATTAAACTACTACTGCCCCTCCTATCCAATCCTCAGAAAAACCCTCAATCCCCTTTACCCTTTTAAAACGTCCCCTCAAGAGGGTAAGCAGGAACTCCCCCTCTACCTGTCCCTATTTAACCCTTTCTAGATCCGTTTCTGAAGAGGTTAGGTCCCTACTTAACTCCTCAATATATCCCCTCTACCTTCTCCAAACTCCTGTATCTTCTCTACGGTTCCTCCCCCTCCACATAACCCCCCATCATTCATTTAAAGATCACCCTCAATTCCCTCCCACCTATCCCCCCTCAACCCCTCTTCGACTATTTACCCCTCATTGGCCAATGTTGCGCTCAATATCTCTAAATTTTGTCTGGATTTAACGAAACTTGATGTTTCAAGATCGCTGATAACGAATCTGCCAAAATTTCCAAAATTAAAAATGGCGGATCCAATAAGAGTTTCAAAATCTATCAATTTTAACTTGATTTATACGAGACTTAATATTTAATAATTTTCGAGGTCTCTGAAAATAAATCTGACGTCAAAAATCCAAGATTCAAAATACCGATCAACAACCATCAATGAAATTCTGGACAAATCTGTATGAAACTTGATACTGAAGTGTTTTCAAGAACACTGATAACAAATTTGACATTGAAATATCAAAATTTAAAATGGCGGATCTAACATGACGACAAAAATAAATCAATTCAACCGGATTTGTATAAACCCATTTATTTAAGTGTTTCCATGCTTTATAAAAAAATTGGAACTTTCAACCACTTTTACAGCCTGGTAACCTTTTTACGATTTTACGTTTCTAACTCTTTTATTGCAATTGTGGCAAACCAAGTTATACTAGTCTAAGAAACACGCAAACTCGCCACCGGCACGCATCAGGTAAAATGTTATTAAATTATTTCAGTGTGTTAGCATCACTGACCAAGCTTGCAGGCAATTATTACACTTGGTACACCGCGTGTAGACAACTCGAACACGAAGAGGAATCATACGGAATGGAATGGAAAATGCAAGAGGGCGTATTGAGAGAAGCTGCAATTTACATCCTACAGTTTACCTTTGCATTTCTTGAAATAAAAAGAGTCACCTTGTGTGCTTTAAGAGCATAAATTTTGTAAAAGAACAAGAAAAAAATCTACCTTCTCCTCACTCGAGTGCGTCCAAATGACGCCACATTCAATCTTAAGAAGAAAAAGTCACGCTAACAGAAAATCAAAGTTATATTCAGATGGGCGTGTAAACACAACATAAGATAGCATGTAAATGTTCATCTAGTAGATTTACTCTAAATATCATAAACGACACGCAAGTATGCGAAGAAATAGAGAAGGAAAGGAAGAGAAGAAAGAGAAGAGAAGAGGAGTAAAACGACCCTAGAATAAACTATTTATAGGAAACAGGTTGTATAACTTGTAAATCCACATTAGTTATTTACGAATCTGCACTTAAATCTCATTTTAATCAACTGCGAGCTTTCTTCGAACTCCATCAACAACGATTCGTCTCAAAAACTACCAATATTTGTTACGTACAGTCTGCACTGAATATTTACAGATTGCTTCATTTGCGAATCCACAAAAAAGAAAAGAAAAAAAAAATCGAGATCGACATAACAAACCGCAAAGGGTTCCGCGGTTTGAGAATGACGAAGACTCGGATGGGTGCAACTCAGGATTGACCGCAGACATCTACGTGAATCTCTTATTTACAATTTACTTAAGGTGCTTACAAACATGCGATAGAGGTGAAGAAAACTCGATTATTAGTTTCTTCCACGCCGGGAATCGTAAAATAATTGTCTCTTTCAATTTCTCAATTTCCCAGTTTATCAAGTTTTCAATTTATACTCTCCGAGCTGAGGAGATAACGGCTTAACTTCAACAGGAATCTTCCTCTCGGTCCAGCGAGATGTGCAATTTTCGAAGCTTAATGAAGACGACTTCGTTGTAGAAGAATTTTTCTGCGGTGGTTGGAGCGCGCTGAGTGCGTATTTGCGTAATCGTGAGTCGATCGAGGAAGCTGAGGCTTCGATTGCCTGTAGTTTATAAATCAATGCAGCGGCGCCTCAGCTTCCGAAGGAGTTGCGAGAAGATGCTACTAAAAGGCCGACTCTCCTGAGAGTCGAGACTCGGGACTCGAGGCACAACCGGCTGCAACTAGGAACGCACACACATCGATTACGCAAGTCATTGAGCATTCGAGACAGGCGCCGCACGCTAATTGCCGTCGCCTCGGCGTACCTCGTACACACGATAAAATTTCACTTCGAGCAGTCGATTGCCGCTAAATTCTTCCAAGAGCAAAAATAAGGTTCGCCTTTATACACTCATGTGTAATATGAGCTGCATAATCTGTAAAGAAGCAGATAGAAAAAAGTTAGACCATTTCGTTGCCAGAAACAAGAGTAATTCAAGAACAAACTCCTCCGCTATCGATCTTTCCTTCCAAGCTGTTAATTCCGAAGTTACCTAACAACAAAGACTTTTGGCAAGCGACTCCAGACTCCAGTAGTTGACTCAATTCACGAGATACCGAGCTAGAAAAAGAAGAAAGTGACAAAAGGGCGCATTAACTTACAAGGTCGGCTTAAAGCTTTCATCTCTCCTTAAATTTTGTCCGCAACACCTGATACTGTTTATCGATCCTCACCGAACTACTTATGGATTCCAGTGACCTCAGCGCGATAATAGCAAGTCTCCTTAAACGCGAGGATTCTTTCATCCGAGTATTTAATTAGCGACTCTGATCAACTAAGTATCGACCCGGCTATCAGAGTTGGCCGTTGGTGCAAAGTGCAAATTGTTTCCAGGAAATCGTTACGTGTTTCCTTAAGTTAAGTATATGCTTACATTCGATCTCAGACGTTCATCTTTCTAGCGTGTCTCTATCCGTTGCTTCCTGAATTATACCTCTACCTCAGAAGGTCAATATCAACATCAGCATCAACAACAAAACCTCACTATTCAGTGGTTCAGGATCATCCAGGCAGATCAAAAGAAAAACAACAGTGCCTAATACAGCTAAGTTAAAACTCTTCACTCTTTCTTCACCAAAAACCCAACAGATTTACTAATTTAAATATTCATTTCACTCTACTCACCCTTCAGTTGCGTTGTCTCGATCGCGAACATATTCAAGGCTAGTAACTGCAGAAGTCGAGTTCCTGGAAGTGGAAGAGGCGAATGTTGCAGCAACGCTCGAAATTCCCCAAGCATCTGAATTCCGGCTTCTTGAAAGGTTTCCATTCTGAAAAAAAAATTGTTAAAATATTGGAAGGATGATCGCTTTCTTTGGACAAGCCATTAAACATAAACTACGCTAACTTTCGCTGACCGCGCCTATGAAGCAGATTGTAGGTCCCATCTGTATTTGACCACACCAACTTTTATTGGAATACCCTCTCGAACTCGAAATTTAGACACGGGGAAGTAATTTAAATAAAAAATAGACGTTCTCCCCATCTGTTGAAATCAACAGCTGGAGATGTAGATATTGTTGGATGAGATGAAAAAGATAGGCAGGACGAGTGAGTCTCGTTATCGTCAGATTCAGGGATTACTTATTTGCCAAGATTGAAAGGAGCTTCGACGCGAAGGCAAATGTCTGTGATCGGAATCTGTTCAATTGGAGATGGAGGTTCCCACCAGTTAGAGATAGCAAGATAGCAAAGAGAGCGCGTTCCACAGTCCGGTTGTGATCAAAAGTACCTGAGCATGAGCTCCATAGCGAGCTAACGGTACTGCGACACATCCTAGAGCCAGCAAGGGACGAACCGACACCTTATTGAGGTTCCACAGGACGATACCAGGAGCTTGAGTTGGGTGCACCACTTAGGACGACTCATTCTTCATGGGAAGACTCAAAAGAAGCATTCTCTATGCTTCTAATCGGCGGCTTGGGTTCCATGGTCATTGGTGAGTCGGCATTGAGGATGGTTAGAGGGCTTCTGTACAGATGTGCAGTTCTGCAGCGAAGGTTGCGTCACGAATTCTCTAGATTACAACGGTGGGGGATCGAGTGAGACGTTACGTACCGTAAATTTGCCACCGTGCGTCGGCACTCGGCCGCGAGAGCCGAGAGGCTGTGGGAAGATACTCGCTAACTTGTAGCTCGTGGCTGAGATCTTGTTATTTGTGTAAGAATGCTTCCAGAGGCAGTTGGTTCAACATTAGTCAGGCCAAGGCTCGTATAATTCGCTGCCGCGTAAGCAGGATGTCTCGGATCCGAGATACAAGTTAGCTACACCTTTTCAGGTTTGCTAGGATGAGAAAACCTTCTTCAAAACCTTTTTATAATCTTTAAAAGGAGCTTCAAATCTACGACCTTGAAATTAGAAACTGGACTTGCAGAAGCCTCTGACCATAATGGCTGACGTGGAATCACGAACGGTGAATCGTTTTTGCTCTGAATATTTTTATTTAAACGGAGGCATTGGTACAGGGAGGAAGGAAATGAAGGTTTGCAGAGAGAAAAATGGTAAGGGTTCGCAGCAGCAGGAAGCTGAGAGTAAACACCGTCCCGAGATCGGCGGTTCATCGGCTATCATCGAATTAGGATATCGTGTACCTGTCAATCTGGGCGTTAATAACACTTGGAATATGCAACTTGAGAGGAAGGAAGGTTGCACGCAACTTACAAGGTGCACTTGGATTGTGGGAACGTGATATCACGAAAAAGAGATGGTCCTTATTATACCTTCAATCTTCATTTCACAAAAATACTTTGCAAGATCAGGCGGCGAAATTCCAGAATAAATTGATGGTCAGGTTAGCGAGGCTTTCGTCGATAAATAACAGCAAAAGACATCGTCTGAGGTAAACTAAGGATATTAACGTCAGGAGACCTAACTGCATATGAGCTATCTCTTTGAAAATACTTTGTGGTATGAAAATTCTTTCAAAGTACCAAATAGTTAAAAAGCAAATAGTTAAGTTTTAGGTATTTGCGATGAGCACTTCTTGGAAAGAGGTTTCGAAGTAGCTTGCATTTCCTCGTTTATTAAATTTGCAGCCGCGTGAAGGCAAGCACTTTAACCTGCGTCCTACACCTGCGCCTGCGGCGTAGCTAAAGGCTGCTAAAGTCTAGGTTTGTAGCCATTTTTAGTCGTAAAGTGTAATTCGGTTGCCTACATAACTTGGATCATCTATTCAGCATCTTTACTAGATTTTCTAGGTCTGATAACGACCGATAATATGCCGCTTTAAATAAAGACTTGGCTATCAGGGTGTGACAAACCATGACATTTTATTTTTGGATTAAGGATTGTTGAGCCAAGTCGGTGGAAAATTGAAAAGTCCAAATAGTTACAATGATAATCAAGACGCATCAAGGAGACCAGCAAAACATCCGCATCTTGTCGGTAGTCTATTGAAGCATAGCTTCCACACATAACTAACTTGCTCATGCTCATAGAGGGCCGATCTATGACTCTTTAAGCTCAAGGTTGTAATTAGGATAACGGGAGATCGCCGCTAATATCGTCCTGTGGATTATAGAGGCTCATTTATATAAAGACAGAGAGAGAAAAGAGAGATAAGACTGGTGCTCAAGTTCTTATTAATGCAGCAATCTTGCATCTTACTCCACTTGGTTCTTCTAGTATATAACATAACTATATGTCCAAGTGGCTGAGTACCCACACGCGCAGGAGAGGACATTAAGAACCAAGAGGACGTACTGAGTAAACGACTAAACGAGTTACAGCAAGTGTATAGATAATGCGCTGAGCATTAAGGCAGTTGCTGCTAAAGAACTATTGGAATACCGTTTGACTCATGAGGTGAGGTCGCCGACTTTCTAGAAACTTTTTCCCTATCAATTAGATTATATTCTTAATCATTTTCCAGTTGACAATTTCGAGATTAATTTACCTCAAGCGTTAAAGGAAACTCTCAGAATAATCCAAGCGTGAAATCTCTGCCATGTACAATTGTGCATTCAAACTCTACGAGCTGACTTGAAAGTGTTAGACCATGAACTTGACCAGTGATCGGAAGTTGACCGCCTTTCTGATCGTTTTACTATTCGAGACAAGATTTACATGCATATGCACTATGCATAGACCCAAGATCAACAGAAGGTATCTCACGAAGGTATTAGACACAGCCCACTAAGGAAATGAAGAGAAGCAGCGAGAAAAAGAGAAGGAGAGAGACTAGAGCACTTTAGGGCATAACGGCATCGCTACGACTCATGGGCATCACGTGTGCCAGCTGAGGAAAAATTGGTAATTGAACAAGGATAGAGAAGAGAGAAGAAAAACAGAGAAGATCTAGAGGAAGAAAGGTATATACATAGAGAGAGAGAGAGGGAGAACAGAGAGAGAGAGAGATACAGAGGGAGTTTTCTTTAGCGATCTGCGACATGCCACGACCAGGACCAGCAGCTCGGACTCGAGTCTATCGCGACTATGTATATGACTAACAAGTTTGCACTTTAGCGTGTAACGGTGTATTGGCTGCGTTCCATAGATCACAGGATCTGACCTACGGATTGCGTAGGCTGATCTTTCGCCTAGAAGAGCAAATAATCGAGTCATGAGATAATGAACCTCGCCAAAACACAACACAATCACGAATTACGAATCGGCGACTTAACATCGAACTATTGATCTTCAGCCATGACTGTACTGCTTAGACACGCCCACATTTTTCTTCGACTGTACTCATTACCACTCCCACTTTTTCTCTTGACTGTACCGATTAGATACGACCACTTTCCCCCTGAATGTACCGCTTAAACCCGCCTAGTTTTTTTCTCGACTGTATTCCTCAACACGCCCACATTTTGCCAAGACTGTACTGATTAGACACGCCCACTTTTTTTCTTGAGTTTACCTTCACAACGCTTATATTTATTAATACGCTTTATTATATTAATTTTCGAATGTCGATACATCGGACCCTAGCCAAAAACGATTTACTAAATCGACCTTTTAAATAAATGCAGTCAAGATCAATTTTCTAAATCGATCAATTTAAAATAACATAAAGTTGTCAAGTAAGAATGCAGACCTTTCCTGATATATAATTTCAAAAAACTCCTCCTTTAACAAGATAAAAAACCCCATCTGACAAATAAATCAACTTCTTTTTTTTTTTGCTTCTCACACGTCGAGGTGTTAACAGACTCGAAGCCGAAATCATCTAAACTGGTCACGTTATTTAGGACTGGGTTGAATAAACTTTTATTTTGGGTCTTGCGAACATCCTCTTCACGAAGAAAAGGGGCGGAAGGGGGTAGAGAGAAAGAAGAAGGCGATTGACCAATTATCTGTATTTTTAGGGCTGCGAGATTATCTTTTGTGTCTGAAAGACGTGGCTGAAGAAAAATAGAGGACATCCGTTATAAGGCCTCGAGAAAACACGAACCGAAGATGAAAGAAGATCAGAATCGGAAGATGTAAAAGAGAAAGAAAGGACAAGAAAGAGAAGTAAATGCATATTCACATTTTTATATCGATCCGACGACCTTGAAAAGATTTGCCTTGTCTACCATAGGAAGCCTCTTGCAAACTCGTTCAATGCTTCTTTTTCCTTTCTCAAAGAGTGCAAAAATATCACCAAGAAGAGAAGGGCTCGACACCATGTCGCGACGATGATCGCGATAGCGTGGCGACCAACTTGATATTCTTCTTTTTTCACTCCACGAGGCAGTAGTTAATTTTTCCTTGTATAAATAATTTTCAATTACATTTTTTTCAAACTTGACTTTTAATCTGTCGAATTTCTAGAGAATTAAAATTGGGTTCCAATCCATTTATTCCACCTCTGTTTAAGAAGAAGAAGAAGAAGAAGAAGAAGAA
>JAUESI010000002.1:16433-27738 GCA_032275145.1 Synergus laeviventris
AAGAAGAAGAAGAAGAAGAAGAAGAAGAAAGGGAAAAATCGAGAACTAGGGAAAGACTCTGAAGTCTACATCCAGATAAAAATAGTCGCCTCTTATCGTCAACAGGAACAAAGTTGTTGCGAATACATAATCTCAAGAATTCCACCTTATTTATAGAAGGATTATTTTTAGATTGTGATAAGAATAAAAAGAAGTAATTGCTCGGAAAAGAGAAAAAGCCAAAGAAGGACATACCGGTTCGGTGGGCACGTTAATTGCGATTATTTGTTGAAATAGTCGCGCGTCTTGAGCACAGCTAACTAAACAACATAGCTGAAGAAAAATACCCTTCGAAAATAAAAGCTAAATTCAATTTTTTCTGGATCTTTTGTATTAGATGCAATATCTTCAAGTCGTATCAAGTTTACGGTGCGAGTGCCTTCGACGATGCGTATCATTGCCCGATCGTCCTTGCCAGCAATGCGAGGCACATAACAGGCTGTAATGAGCCATTGGGCTTCGGGGTTTGATCCCACAGGTTGATAAGCAAATGGCTCGTACCCAAGAGCACAATTCAGGATGGTTATTAAACAATCGTTCTCGACACGTAAATCTCATCAATTTATATAATCGTCAACTACCCGTGAATCTAAAGGAAAATAAAAAGAAACAAAAATTAAAACAGGAAGATTAATTAAGTTCTCATACGAGTATATTCTTCCTATATTCTTCCTGATTCACTGGGTCTTTTAAATCGATTCTGTTTCTGACAAAATCAATTTTTAAATATCTGTCGATTCCAATAGATTTTATAGAATCCCAATGGAGGTTCAAAGGAAGGCTAATTTCGGCTCCTCACAGGACTACCAAAATGAAGACTAAAGAACTGGAAAGATCGATGGGACGTCGGCGAAGGGAGTTTAACGACCTGCTCTTCTGATCCTCGGATATTCCGATCTAGAAATATAGAATATGCATCTCCCGGCAAAAAGTTGAAGTAGAGGGAGAAAAAATGTGGCATTAAGATCACCAAAGGGTTGTTTGCCTGCTGTCAGAGGAAGCTGTGCGACAAGGCGAAGCAGACAATAGAGCAAGAAGTATCAAGTTCGGAGAATTGATCGACCATCAAAGAGTCAGCGAAGACAAGCACAAATGCCGGTCGTCCAGCCATTCGTCCTCTCGTCCCTCGCGTCACTCGATCGCGACTAATATGAGGGATTCAAGTGGATTGAAGGATGTGCAATGCTCTTATGGAGCAGCACGAGCGAGCGACTCTCCGAGGATGATCGCTACGTGTTATGGCGCACGGATCCCTGCTCTGCGGTGTCCTTGAAGCGGGCGGGGTCGTCACTCTAGCTCTGCCACAGGTAAACGACCATTGCAAATCCATGTGTGTTACCAGCCGCAGCCTTACAGCATCAGCATCACCTGCATGTATTTTTGATATCCGTGTGCGGTTGTGGAGTGTATATCGCATCGAGGAGTGCAACTCGAAGGAACCGAAGAGCACCAAACACCATGGCATGGCATGGCATCGCATAGCATGGCGTGCCATCGCATGGTACATCGCACGAGAAGCCTCTTGCTTGACCAGTGTTACAAAATGCGTCCACCAATTCCCTCCAGCGATACTTTCAATTACCCTCTTCCCTGCCAGGCATTCTCAGTCCTCCACTTCAATCTTCCTTCCCCCCTTTTCAGCACGCCGGACGAGTCTTAATTAAAGCTTCCAAAAGTTGAATTCTTAAGTTGTTATTATGTATGTTGTATTATGTAGATGTATGGGAACGACGAATCATTTCACTTTTGAGAGTAAACAAGATTTCAAGATTCCAAAGACTTTAAAGTGGTGCAAAGAAAGACTTCCCAGAATTTCGACACATTGAGATACTGGAAGGAGAAAATTGAACAATTGTGGACCTGAAAAATGCAGACTTTAATTCAAATCTAAGTAATAATAATAATAATAATAAGAATAATAATTGCAGTCTTTTATTTAATTTCAATAGATCTCAATCGATTAATAAAATTTCAAGAGTTTTAAAAGAATATCAAAAGATTTAAAGAAATGTCTAAGGAATTCAAAAGGTTTTTGGCTTGATTGTGAAGATTTGCGAATAATTTCATGGAGTTTGACGGTATTTAAAAAAATTTCGAACAATTGAAGAGATTCAAAAGAATTGAAAAGGTTTAAGTGATACCATAAACTTCTGAGGGACTTCAAAGCATTGAAACGAAAATTTATTTTAAGGAAATTCCTAAAGATTTGAGATATTTAAAAATTTTGAATGATGTTCAAATATTTTCAATGATAAAAAAAGATAAAAATTCATAAATGATTCAATATTTCATGAGATTTCAAGAGATTCAAGAGATTTAACAGAATTTAAGAGATTAAAAATAATATCAAGAAATTGGAGATGTTTTTCAAAGAATTTCATTGAATTCCAAAACTTTTTTTTAGATATTTCAATGGATTTCAAGAAACATAAAAAAATCTAATAAATCTAATAAAGAGTTTCAAACATTTCAAATCAAAGATTGAAACACATTTCACGAAATGTTAAGGAGTTTAAAAGGTTCTATTAACAGGTCATCAAAAGACTTATGGAAATTCAAGATTGTAATGGATAAAATTTTAAAAGAATGCTTAAGAATTCAAGATCCAGTGGATTTCAAAAAATCTTAAGGAACTTTAAAACATTTTAAACAGTAAACTAACAGCGTTTTTATTAATTTAAAAAACTGTTAAGATATTTCAAAAGATTTCAAAACGCTCTCCAATAGATAACTTTCACCCCTCGATTCCAATTTTACAAAATCTACATCTAAATAAATTATTAAAAAAAAACAAATCTAAAGTGATTCAGATATCTCTGCTTTTTTCGACCAATAAGGAAAACCCTGAAGTCGTTCGGCATTGGTTGAGGTGTCAGGGTGGTGCGATCGGGTTAAATAATTTTTTCCAAGAATCTTGGTCGTACGTGTCTCGCTATCGCGCGACACGACGAACGGATTTCTCGAGCAACCGGCGAGCTTCCAGGGACCATGTTACAGGAGAGGCGCCCTTGGGCGTGCGCAACTCACGATAGCAGTACGGATGCTCGCTCGAGGTAATGAGTTAAGTCCATTACATTGCTGCCTGCAAGAGCACTGCGCAACACCAACACGTAACCCAACTTGAACCTGAACCTGAAGTCAGTGAACGACCGACAGAACTCGATCGAGTCGTTACACGACTCACCCTCCACAAAGCTAAAAAGCTAATCCCCTAAAGCCCTAAAAACCTAAACAGACCAACAACCAAACTCTCAGATCTTCAATTGCATCATCTTGTCAGTTAGAAAAAAAAGCGAACTTTTTTGGCTGATCCTGATACCTGAAGCACTTGATCCCAGCTCGTCGATCAAAATCCAGATTGAACGCTTCCCCGATCAATTTGCTGAAAGTTAGAGGAGTCAAGCGAAGTAAAAGAAGACCTGAAAGAAGATCCAAAACAGTCAAAAAGAATGAACATTATGAAGGATGGCTCCACTGTGCCAGAATGATAAAAGGGACTTGACCCTATTAAGCTGAGAGCTTTGTCTTGCAGACTCTGGAGGTGAATTTTAGTAAAGTAAAGAGAAGGAGCTTGAAAAATGGAGGCATGCGAGACACCCGGTAGGTGAGAAAGTCGAAGAGGAAGATGAAGAGGGTCGAAGGGAATCGTTGTTGGAAGATGCACTTCGTCCGAGACAGAGGCTGGAGCGAGACGGTGGCCAGTGGCGCCACGCAATTGTCAATTAACATTTTTACCGTCGTACAAGAAAACACGAAGCTATGTGCTGGGTACTTGGACGTCGAAGTGGACTGGCCACTGGCCATTGGTCAACCAATAGACCCAACAGCGCCAGGGATACATTTCATTATGATTATGTGTGCAATGGATTGCTAATAGTACGCGCACCCTGACCATCCCCTGGGCGTAAACGCGCTCGAAACCAGAGCCTTCAGCATTCAAGCTTGCTTACTCACTCGCTCATTTTTCAATCGTGGGAACTGGGAATCTTTCTTTACTGACCAAGTGCAGATGCCTAGGGCTGGAGATTCTCAGCTTTTTTAGAATCGATATTCAAAGTTTTTGATTCAATCTGATCGATTAATTGTAAAAGGAAAATAGATTTTAGAGAAAACCCCAAAGATGACCAAAGTTGGCAAAATAATAGCCTTTAAAATATTACTTTCCGCAGCTTCTTTTCTTTCTTCATTCTTCGCTGTTAGATTATTTTGAGAATTGATTCTTTTCGAAGAATCGAACATCTCTAATTTTATTAGAGAAGATAAAAAATGGAAAATTCCTGGTTGGATAATCGCAGATTCGCAGGTGTAATAGAACAAAATCTTTGCATAAGAATGCGAGGATGGTTGCTCTGGTGGCCATTGCCAAGTATGGATAGACTCAAGGAGAGTGGTGGCGCGGTTTCTCAGTAAGCAGTAAGAAATTATGTAACGTAACGTAGGACGGTCGTTCTGCAAGGGCAAGGTCGGTGGCGCTTGAAAATTTACACACGGTGTCTCCTGAAGGTCAGTAACACAGAGCAGACTCGGCCCGAAGACTTTTCTGATTCTGACTGTGATTAAAAGTGACTGGATGAAAGTTCAGCTGTAATTTCAAAAGAGAACTTTTGAGATGAGTTTCACAAGTGAACAGAGTGTAGGCTTTTAATGAAGCCACAAAAGTCGTAGACTCTAGACAAACGCCCAATTCACTTCCCACTTTAATATTTGATTTAACACTCTTCCGTCACTTGACCCTTCCTGGGTAAATCAATTACACAACCGCAAGGTGATACTCGCGTTAGCGGTTTTTCAGTTCTGCGAAGATCTATACGTCCTGATCCTTTGACGTGACAATGAGATTAGGTGACACTTCTAGGAAAGTCAAGATCAACACAATGCTTTTCATGGTTCATTGAACTCATCAGCGACAAGGAATAGCAAAAACACGTTGCGTCGTGCGACATTTGCTGCAAGCACACTCGTTCAGAGAATTGCCAAGAATTGTGATTTGCGAGTGAGAAAAGCAAACGCTCCTACGAAAGGAGAATTTTATAGTAAAAAGTACAGTTATTGCTACTCGGGAACACACTCGTTACTCTCCAAGTTTGTAATTCTTTTAAGTTAAATTAGCATCCCTTGTGTTGATTTAGCACAAAGCCTTCAACCGGCAAATTGTTAAAAAATCAACTCTTTGAAATATGAGGATGTTAATAGTTCTTCCTGCTCGTAGCTTTGCATTGTCTAGGAACGCAAGAAAGTCCTGTTAGAAACATTTAAATCCATTTACGATGGACAAGAAGAACCAAGGCCAAACACGTTTTAAACAAATATTTAAAAAGATTTTTCAAGATTTTAATTTTTTTTTTAATAAATAAGCTCAGAAACTAAAGTCTCTATCATGTGGAGATGATTACTAACCCCTAAGATGCAAAAATACCAAAAAAATAAGAAGCAGCCTTGACTCGAGAGTTCGAGTGTCGGCGATTCTCCGAAGCACAATAAAATAAGCGGCAAGTGTAGACGAACGATGCTTCCACCTGTTTACACCTATCCGCATAATAATTATCGCTAGAAATAACTCAGACTTCTGCTCGCTTCCTAAAAACGATTTGCTCTCGTCCTCGCTCAAGACCAAAGAGTGCAACAATCGAGAACGGAAGAGCTTCGTAATATCGCCGGTGCGTCATCATTTTGTGGCGTTCAACCACAATCTTCTCTTCGCGGAACCCTTTGTTCGTCGCTTCGCTTCTACATTCAGATTCATTGCAAATCCGGATATAGTAATAATTGCACCTTCATTATTGTTAAGAAAAAGAAAACGCAACTTGTGTTTTGCAATCACGAGTATCGTATTATAGGTATTATTGTAGTCGCTTGTATTCTCTATTTGTAGGGCTTCATAGACGTTGTGGCGATGGTATATCGACCGTCTATAGATTATATTTTTTAATTAAAGTTTGAGTAATTTTTTATATAAATAAATAATTATTTCTCCAGTTATTTAAAAAAAAACTCACCCAATTTTAGTTATCAGCTTCCCGTGAACGTGCAAGTAGGATGTAATGAACCTTTTGTTCACCTCGACACTCGTCAACTGAGACAAATCTTCCAAATCACTTTGGGCTAATCTGTCATCGATTACTGACGACGCAGTAGTTGTTCGTCTGACACGCTTGCCTCCCGGATGAAACCAGGTTTCGCGTCTTAAACTTCCGCCAATGTGAGAAGAACCTTCCTTCTCTTTCATTCTGGCCCTTTCTTTCCACTCCCTTTCTTCTTTCCTCTTTCGTTCCGTAGATTCGTACTGTTTTTAAATAAAAATAAACAATTAGTAACGATCTTTTTCGCAAAAACTATTTTTATCTTTTCAGCGGTTTACTTCAAAGACTTTGGTAATTATTTTCTAATCTTGTCACACTATGCTAATTATGTGACCACGACAATCTAAGTGCAAAGTAGGAGTGAAATAAATGGAAAATGGTCAATCCTTATTCTAGAAATAAAAGAATTCTACTCAACATGAGATAATGAAATGCTGCTTGAATTAAAGCCAACTAAGTAAGCAGTTTTTATAAAAAGAAAAAAGTGTTTTGAAGCTAACCAAGTACTGAGTTTTACTTACATAATGTAGATACTGGCGGCAAAACAAAGTGGAAACATTATTGTAATTAAAGTTAACTTTACTCATAGTAACTGCACATTGAAAATTTCACTTACTTTTTTCCTATTTTCGTCAAATAAACCTATTAGACTTTCCCTAGCTGAATGAAAGGGATTGGATGCCATGAGAGAACGCATGTAGTAATAAACTGCATCCAGTTTCCTTCGCTGTAAAAGATAAACAAAATTTAAAAAAAAACTTATTAAAAAAATATAGAAAACATGTTTAAATAAAAAAAAAACACTTACAGCGTAATGTGCCAGTAAGGCAAGTTGATTATAAGGCCTTCCGTTCTTCGGATTGATTTGTTGTGCTTTCAAATACCAACTGTAAAAAAATAAATCGCATTAGAAAAAAAATCATATTGGAAATTCATATTTAAAAAAAAAAACTCACTGTCTCGATTTTCCGTAATTAGTCGTCTCATTCGTTTGCTCTTTGTATCTGGCAAGATCACCGAGGAATAAGAATATCTTCTGAACACTAATTAAGGCCAAGCCTAAAACTCCGAGACCTTTTGGTGGCATGGATGATGTAAGATAAGCATCTATCTTAAAATTGTAGACCTTTTCCAAAGCAGAAAGCAGATTTTCCAAATACGTTGTTCCCTCATCAATAATACTCAGCATAATTTTTTTGCATCGTTCCCGACCTTCTGGATTCTCTTTGGCCATGCTTTTCCTCAGAAGTTCGATCATATTGTAGAATAGAATTTTCCAAAAATGCTGTTCCACGTTTTCCGACTGGCAGAATTTGATATCCTTCTCTAGTAAGTTTTGCAAGCTCTCTTGAAGGAACAGTCGTATGTAAGAGACTCTTTCCCAGTGAGTCGTCAAACCACCGGAACTTAAAATCCATTGGAGTTCCAAGTCTGCACGTTCAATGTCCAAAAGTAAGAAGTGTAACTTTGCCGAACGGAAACTGTAAGAAGATTATTTTCGTAGAATTGTTATATTTTTTTAATTTATTTTGTTTATTTTTATAGAAAAGAAGACTCACCTTTCAGAGTAAGGATCGTACCAAGACGGTCGCGCATTTCCAAACTGTTCGTTGAAATAAGGCGTTGGTGCTCCGTCGGCCTGGGCACCCTGAAAACTTGCGTAACTCGAAAACATTCCAGGGTGTGATTGAAATACTGGAACGTTGGATTGAGCCACCCCTTCCACTTCTCTAAAATCAGATATAATACTCAATATAGATTTTTCGACATTAAACTATTATTTTCAACTAACATCAATTCTAAGTGATTATTTTCGACTTTAATCGAATCTTGATCACAATCGCTTCTCACCTGAGCTTCGGTGCTGCTCTACTCCCTGGTGAAGTGACGATGATCGGCTTATTCGGATTATTGGGATCGAAAAGGGTTCTCTGTTGCTGATGGGATTGTTGTCTAGGAGGTGTAGTGCTGAGCTGAAAAGTATTCGTGTCTGGCAATACGAGAACACCCGGTGGTTGTGCATTACTGAACGCAGGAGGCGCTTGATGACCCAAAGAATTAGAGGCTACGGTATTTGTGGAATGTGACGATAAACAAGGTGTTCGTCGATCATCATCAGAATCACATATTGATATTTTTCTCCCCGATCTCCAATTTTCATCCGAGGGTTGATCTAAAATTCTACAAAAAAAATTCCACATTACATCAAATTTCTTAATATGAAAAACTCAATTTTTTGGAAAATAAATAAAAAATTAACACTTTCATTACCTATTTCTATAAAAATCATCGTGATTTCTACCACGATGATTTCTCTCCTTACTCGATTCTCGACTGCGGTGAATTGCACTGCGCCTTCTGTTATCAAATCTTCTGATATTGTTACTAGTATTATTATTTTGATTATTATTGTAGTTATCATTTTCTCTATTTTGCTGATTGTTCTGCCGTTCGCGACTAGTCTCGGGTAGTTTATCCCGCGTGCCGCTCCTTTAGGATCAAAATATTCTCTATTAGTTGGTATTTTTACGAGTAAATTGAATTCAGAAACTTCAAAAGTAAGACTCACCGATCGCCTCCTCGTCTTCGACTTTTCTTCTTTCTCACGTTGCGACTCCGGCCGCTACTTCCCGCCACTGGATGATTATCAGAGGGGTTGGTGTTTCCTCGTATACTTAGTACAGATGAACTACGACTCAGTTGCTCCGTCTCAAGTCTTTCATTCGTTTCGACCTCTTCTCCCCAGTCCTAGAAATGATGAATGATTACAATCAATATAAATTAATCAAAACCACGTAAAATTAGAAAAAAAAAGTATTAAACTTACCAAAATTTCTCCAATTTTAGCCGGTGCTGAATTGAAAGATTCAGTTTTCGGTGGACTAGCATTCGAAGTCTGTTCATTCTTCTTATTCTCAGGATGGGCATTAGTCTGATAATTAGTCCTAGGTCTGTAAAATAAAAATAATACATTTAAAAAGTGGTTTCTTTATAATTCTTGACAGAAGAAAATTCCTCTTCATGAAAGACGAAGAAAATAAATCAAAATTACGTTTTATGTGAGGCCCAGTAACTGTCTGGAGAGGGACACGTGTTCCTATTTGAAATGGAAATTGATGGTGAAGGCGCACGAGGTGGTGGCATCGACATGCTATCCATCCGACTTAAACTTTCCATGCTAGTGTACATTGTACTGTTACTTCCTCGTCGATCATAAGACCTGGTACCAAAACAAAAGGGAAAAAAAGATTAAAATTAAAATCATACGCAGATGAGAACACTCATGTAATTCTAATAGTAAAAATCGATTAACAAACTTACCGATTAACATAATCCTGGCTAGGCGTATGCGATCGAGAACTCTGTGCCGAATACTGATCCGGTGTAACAGGTCTGAAAGAAGCCGCTGTACTTTCCAAATCCTCAGATCTGAGTCTTCCTCTTCCTCTGCTTCTCGCTGGCACTGTGTTTGACCAATTCGATTGAGGAGGCAATGATCCAGTTGGTGGGAAATTTTGTATTGTATGTGAATGCTGAATTGAAGGAGGATGATATCGAGACGAGCCCTGTTAAATTAATATATCCATATATTCATCCCATTCTCTCGAACCCGATTTTTCTATTAAAGTTAACTATAAACAAACCTGAAATGTGACAGTATTGCCATGCCAAGCATCTTCAGAGTTACTGTTGGATGGCGGCGGCAAGAGTCCATTTTCTGCGAGATACTTCTTTCTCAAACGAGGAGGTAGGGATTCCAATTTCGTTTTCGGAATTGTACTTTCCTTCATACCGTGTCTACCTGAAGGAGGCTTCCCCTGAAATTTGTCAGGGTAACCTGGCTCCACACTTCTTGTGTCTCGAGTTCGATTCGAGTCGAATTTGTTATTTGATGGTATGTACAAAGGCTCGGAACCCTGTGGGAAAATGAGATCAAATCAGAGTCAGATAAATGGCAATTTTTATATATTTTATTTAATTATGATTTATAACACTAAGAAAAGTATTTAAATTATTCGTACCTGTCTAACCTCGCGTGAGTTGTCCCTCCGATTCCCATAATTCTTCACAGATGAAGGCGAATCAGGTCTCCAGCGTTCATCGTTTTCAATGGGATTGCGATTTCGACGATTCCCCGAGTATCGCTTGTTGTGATCGTCTCTACGATTTCCACATTCGGTTTGATTTCCTCCACTCACGGGTCGATTGCGGTGACTTTCGTTGTGATAACTCCGATTAGATCGAACGTCCCAGTCCCTGTGATCTTCCCTCTCTCGTTCTTTGTCCCAATTCTGGTAAACAGGCGATCTAAGGAACAATTATAAATAATGTTTTGAATGAAAAAGTTAAACTTTCAACGAAAAATTTCACGATTTCTAAAACTAAAATTTTCATGCTTGCACCTCTACTTAATTTCTCACCTATTAGCCACATCTCTCTCTGCAAGCGCCTCCTTCACCTTTTTCGGTACGTACAATTGCTGTTCCGGTTTTTTATTTTTCCTCCTTGGATCGTTACCCGAATGATTGCTTTTTGAAGGACCTTGAATTTGGTGATTGTTACTGATATTTTTATAGTTGACGTGCAAATTATTTAATTTTGAAGACACCTCATCAATTTCACCCGCCGATGAAGTTTTCTGCTCTTGGTTCGAGCCTGGAAACTGAGCATTTCGCAGACGATATTGAATTGATGGAGGTTTTGATCTTTCCTGAGAGTTATTCTCATTTTCAAATTCGTCTGGCCGACCAGTTTTTCGAAGTAGTCCACCTCCAGGTCTGTAAAGAGGCTGAGGAGGTGCTCTGTTTCCTCCACCACCGCCACGCATTCCACTGAATTTTTCCTTTTCCAGTCTATAGTCTTCGTTATCTAAACAAATTAAAGAGCAACATTAAAATCTTATAATTACTCCAAAAAATGGATATAAACAAGTTTTCTAGTTTTAGCAATTAATATCTATAAAACTGTGAGCTGGAAATTAATTTACTAGTAAAGGACTTATGTATTTAGGAAATATTAGAATTAGGTATTTATTATACTTCTATTGAAAAATGAGTTCAGTATCAGAGAGAAAAAATACATAATTATAATATTTGTGAAGTAAAATGAAGAATATTAATTTTGGAGTCAGAACGTACCTTTCATTAATTAATCAATTTAGAAGAGTTTCAAAATTATAATTATAA
>JAUESI010000002.1:39798-56790 GCA_032275145.1 Synergus laeviventris
TGGGGAGTGGGCGTTGCAAGAAAGAAGCGGTGGTCAAAGTAGGAGAAGTTTAGTTAGTATTGTTTTAAGGCATTTTTTGTAGAGTGGGCGTTGCCATTAGTGGTGAAGGGCGTGTCAAGGGAAATGGGCGTAGCTGGTCGATTGAATAATTTCTGGGGGCGTCGATTAAGAAAGTGAACAGGCAAAGGTGATGTTCTGGTTATTTTATAATGTTTAAGGTATTAAAAATGCATGAAAACGATTTTTTTTAATTTAAAAACTCACTTGCGATATGTTTACAAAATCCGTGTCGCCTAATTTCGTTCGAAATGCGTAAGCATACTTCAAAGTTTCTATCACTCGCTGAAATGTTATCACAGTCGAATTTATATCAGCTATGCTTTCTTTGGCAAAGTGAAATTCATCCAAAACATTCATTATGAAAGCAAGGAGATCCCCACCTCCTGGCACACCTGCAGCATATAATGTAAGGTCATTTGAAAGACTTGTTTCTACTGGTTTTCTCCATTTGGCTCTGAAATATAAAAAATTATTAGACATATACACATAGATTATATTTTATGTAGATAAAATTATACCTATAGCTGTTCAGATCCTTCATCTCGATTATACCCTCTCTTTGCTGCAAATCTTCGACTAACTTGAGACCCAAAGTTCCATTGTAAAATTCACTCGCACCTTTTTCCGCAATTATTCTCATCGTTTCACATAATTTCCTCGGCTTTATTAGCGAACCTGGCTTTCGAAGTTCACCAGTTTCAGAATCAATAAACAATTCTCTAAAAAAAATGATTTATTACTTTTTTTAGCCCCTTGGGCTTGAAAAGTACTTTCTTCTCCCTAGGGACTAAACATTATTTACTTATGAGATCACTTTTTAGTTCCTAAGGAGTAAAAAGTATCGTATGTGCCATGGGGGAGAGGGACTTTTAAAATTAATTACCTACTTCAGAGTCGGATCATACTCGATGTCGAAATTATCCTCCAGGAGTCCTTTGTACTGCGATTTTGTTAGATTGTAACCATTCTCACAAATTTCAATACTCGGCTGAATCAACTCCGACCAGGGCAATTTTCCAAATCGTTTGTGAGCCTCCCAATAACCAGCAAGCTCTCCAGGAACAGCTACTGAAAGTCCTCCTGTTTTGCAGCAACAAAAAAAAGAAATTCTTATTCTATTCTTTTACAATTTTGTATTTTTCTAGAGTTCAGATCATTTTATTCAATTTATTTACCTGTTTTCGAAGCCTTTCTTGATTTATTGTCGTACATGTGTTTATGAGCTGCCAATGGTGCAGAATATCTCGCATCTAGTACATAAGCCTTTTTTGTTTCTCTTTCGTAAACAGTCATCAAAAATCCTCCACCCAATCCCAAACTATGCATATTTATAAAGCCGTTGCAAATCATGGCGGCCAATGTTGCGTCCACTGCCGATCCATTTTTGCTTAATACAGTTCTGAGAATGAAGGAAATAAAATGTATATTTTGGTTTCTTAAAAAATGTTTTTTTTATTTATTTTTATTTTTTATATTAAATATACTGACTTACTTTCCAATTTCAGCACAAGGTGGTCCATCAGCACAAACAGCAGCTCTTTTAAAAATCCTTAACTTGCTCCACGATGGCGGTTGCGAATTTTCCGGATCAGGTGGAATTAATTGATTATCAAGATTAATACTCACTTTAAATGACGCAACTATTAAAATAAGTGTTGCTGACACTAAGATCGCCAACGCTATCTTTTTCGTTCGCAAATTAAACCTGAAAGAAGACAAATTTTAAAAACCTTTTTTTTCATTCCATATTTGTTACTTTTCATTTTTTTTTAAATTAAATTTTCAGCATTTTATTTCAATTTGAAGGAAATGTACATTATTCACTTGGATCCAATATTAAAAGTTCTTGTGGTTGACATTTTGTGACATAAGGGACGTAATCAGTTATTTCGTGTATTCCTTTGTATACTATTGTTTTGTTTTGTTTTTTATTTTTTTTTATTTTAATTTTACCTATACGCACGCGATTATTTTATTTTTCAGAGGGGAATTCCAAAAGATTTCCAGTTATTTGAAGGGATTTAACTATTTTCAAGTAATTTTTACAGAATTCAAAAGATTTTTTGATTTAAAAACATTATACTGAATTTCATGAGATTTCTAATAATTTTAAGGGATTTAAAGAGATTTTTGACGAATTTTCAATAAAATAGTTAATAAAAAAAAATTTAAATATCAAAGATAGTCAAGTCAGTTTAATATTTTTTGATGGCTTAATTTCAAATTCTAGAACGTGTTAAAATATTCTTAAGTTCGAAATTTTTCCTTTTAATGATGGAAATGACGTTTTTAGGACTTTACTCAGTTACGACGTAGTCTATAAAAGATATCCAGTTGACCTGCAGCCTGCATACAATAATCTTATATCTCATCTAGCAATTAAAAATTGTGAAATTATAATAATCTTACTTTATGTTTATGTTGAACAGGTCTTCAAACGCAGAGCTGCAGTACAAGGAAAACTTGTGGAGAAGAATATCTTATGATTCATGCAGATTCATGTGAGTGTTTTGCTGAGTCGATAATACAAATTCCTACTTTCTGTTTACAAAGTATAATTTTCTCTAACCTTTCGTAAAAATTCCTTAAGAAATTTTCCATAACCGTCACATTTTCTACAGAGGTGAGACTCCTTTCGTTTTTAGGCAAACTTTTATTGCGTCGTCTCATGCAATTAAAAACTGTAAAGAGATAATGTCAATTAAGAGTGTTTGGATCTAAGATCTAACTTCAAAATTCGAATACTTAATTTTACTCAACAAGTATGAGAATTAAATATTTTTAAATATCTTAAAATATTTTTAAATCTTCAAAATCTCATTTTGAAATGTCCTATTTTTTCTACTTTATTATATTTGAGAATATTACTTTGAAAAAATATTTACCTTACTCCGGCTTTTCATTGTCGAAAATAAAAAGATTAAAGTAAAATTTCTGCTTTATGAAGTAATCTTGATGATTTTCAAATTCCTTCTACATCTTCACTTGAAATTTGAGTTTTTGATTGTTAATAAAAAATGAAGTCGAAATAGTAACTAGGTAATTGGTTAATACCAAAGATAATACTAAATGTAAATAGCAAACAGGAACTGACTGACTGGAACTGAATTTTCTCGTCAGCTGAGATAAAATCGATGTGAGTTTGCGCCCTTCGTGTTTAATTTATGGAAAAATAGGCGGATTATTTGAATTTCACAGAATTGTTGCACTTAATCGATAAGTTTCAATGAAATTAAAAATAACCTAAAATTTAGAGAATATTAAAAGCCCGCATTTTTTTTCTTATTTTTCTTCTTAAATAATATAAAAAGAGGAGGAATATATGCAGGGAAGAAAATTTTGGTATCCCCAAAAATATTGCGATGGAGTCACAGTAATGTCGAATCACTTTTAAAAGCACTGAGAGCACTTTAATTCGCTCAAACATGAATAAGAACTGGACTGTCAAGAAAATTTTTTGTGTTGCATTTATAAACTTTTATTGCATAACTCAATTTGCTTCATTTACGTTGACTTCCTAATTATAACATACATGCAACAAATGTAGATTAAAAGTTATAAAAAATATTATGAGTAATATTTATCCAAAAATTAACGATTATTTAAATTGAATATATCAATTTAATTTAAAATTTGAAACTTAGAAATAATTTACTGTAAATAACAAAATTAATCTCTTGAAATCCCTTGAAATTTCTTTAAATCTTTTTTTATTTTTAAATTCTCATGAAACCTTGAAATTATAGTGATGAAGTAAAAAAATATTGACTGTATATTTAATCCATCATATATTTCTAACAAATTATACATATTAGATAAATACTTTCTCTCCATTATTTTGTGCAAAATTGCAAACAATTATCAGCAATTATGAAGATGTAAGAAAGTTTAGGTTTTGTACATTTTTATAATAATATTAATAATTATAATAATATAACTGTCCTTCCATACTATAATAAATACTATAGCATATTTTTCTTATATTTACAATATCAATTCGAGAACTTTTATCGACTTAACTTACAAATAATTATATAAATTGTATTTCCAACTAATTATAATAAATTACATCTGAAACAAAAATCGGTTAAACATTCTTCTTTGTATATTGAGACTTTGATATAAATATTTAAATAATTTGAACGATCTCGTAATTAAGTTTAATTATTTAACAGTAGAAAATATTAAAAACTTAAAATATTATACATTCTTCAGGTACTCGTTATTAGAGAGAATTAGAACAGGTGTTGTGCAGTTATGGCAGAAATAAAAAAAAAATTAATTATAAAAGAATGTGTCAAAAAGACATCTTTAAAAAAAACCGATCTTATAATCTGCATATTTATCTTTAAATCTAGTTAAATCCTGGATCATGCAACATTTAACAATCGGTTTGCCTTTGACAGTTTTCCTAAATTATTAATATTATCTTCAAATTTTGAATTCCTCATTTAATTTTGGATTTGGATCCAAAATCTTAGACATCCAGTTTTTATACTCAACAAATATGCCAACAGTATTTGATTCAACGATTTTTTTACTTATTCTAATACATTTTAAAGTTGTTGAATCCAAGTTCTAATTTTGAAATTCAATTTCCACATCTTACTCAGCAGATATTAAAAATAAAATTCCAATTTTGAGATTAGAATTTGGATTCGAATTAATATACAAATATCAATATTATAATTATTACTATAATAATTAGTATTCATTTATTATTTCATTATTATTATTTTTAGTACTATTTCTTCAAGTCTTACGAATTCGGAAGATTCGTCTTATATAGGATTGGTCATAGAATGAAAATTTTGTTTTTTGACCCACCCTATTACATACACCGAAGAATACAAATTACACAAATTATTTCTTATCTTATATACAAATTGTGTCCTATCTCTGAACTATGATAACAACTTATATGCTTTATAGAAATTTAAAAAAATTAATTTTTAATATTTAATATTTAAACATTTTTGGCCTTCGTGACTCGACTGTATTTCAATTTTTATGTGAGTGAAAATTCATTATTAATTAAGAAATAATTTTCTAACTGCATTAGAGATTATATAGATAATTATGAAAATTTTGAAAATATGAATCTATCCTCACGTTAATCGACTCTGAGTCGCTATATTTCATTAAGAATTAAAATGTGGAAGTACAAAAATATAGTCTTAGGATATGTCATATCGATTACTCTGGCTTCAATAGTAGCAGGAATGTCCAGTGAGATTTCTCAATTCTTATATAAGGGATGAAAATTTCATATATGTATATAGGGAAGGGCTACGTAAATTGATTATAAATATTTATATTCAATTTAAGAGAAAATATTGCATATTTTCACGCATGATTGTCAGTTTTTAAACATTGAAAAAAAAATTCTAAACAATTGTATTTAAGTAAAAAAAATGAAAAGCAATTCCAAATTTGAATGAATTCCAAGGAATTCCAAAGAATTCACAAGATTTAAAATTAATTTAAAATAAATGCAGCCAGAAAAAAAATAAACCGATGTAAAAACATTTTTAATAATTGTAGCTCCTTCCCAAAAACTATTTTTTTTCCTTTCGATCTTAAAATTATTCTATCATTTTTTCCACCAACTGAGTATTCTTATTTCATTTTATTAAGGGTGCTGCATCAAAGTTTTAGCTTCTAAAGTAAATTTCCACATTTTACTCAACATACATGAGAAATAAATATTTTTTCGCTCTGTATGCATATTTATATTTAAAGATTGAATAGTGCTACAGAGTTAAAAAATCTCGATTTGCAATATTCGTTAAGTAAAGTGATGAATTCGAAATTGGAGGTTAGAACTTGGTCTCAACAACCTTAAGTTTTTTTTTCTCACGTTAAAAGGTGTGCCTTTTTTTCATGAACTTCTTCCGAACTGCTCCAGCTTGTGTCACTCTCGCTTTGCTCTTGGGTATTTTCAGTTTTTTCTTCTTGTAGCAGTCGCGCCCTTTCCTCTTCAGATTGTCGTTCTCTTTCCTGCAACAGGTCCCTTCGCTGTTAGGAGATTTGATTGAATTCTGGAAAGTGTATGTATGAGGTTTGGTTAAAAATGAGCCAGAATGATGATTTTCTATAAAACCTAGGGGAAATGTTTTGATGAATATTTAAAAAACAATTTAAGACCATATATCAGTTATCCGATCCCTACCTATCCCCTACCGATCCCTACTAAAAAAAGTGGGAGTTCCAAAAAGTAGGAGTGACAAAGAGGCGGTGCCACACAAAATAGGAGTGGTAAATAATAGTGGGCGTGGTTAATAGACAAAGGGGTTGAATCCAAATTCTTAAGACTTCACTTGAGAAGTGGGCGTTAGCATAAAAGTAGGAGTGGTTAATATAGGCGTGCTTAAAAAAGTGGGCGTGGTTAAGGGGCGTGCCAGCAGAAATGTTTACATGTATAAAAAAATTACATTGCAGAGAAAATATGCTGGTATGGTAGGAATCGGGTAACTGAAACATGACCTCAAGCTTTGTGGATTTTTAAATGAAAACTAAAATAGTTAAAAATTTGCAGTTGATACCAATGGCAATGTTCTGGATGGAAGAGTAGAAGTCGTGGTTGTAGCTGTATTGTCAGTGTTTTCGCTGCTTTCGCTATTGTGTGCAGTGGCTCTGCTACCGATGAAAATGACTCCTTCTTCCAAAGTCTTCACTCGAACAAATCGTCGTCCTATTGTCCAGGACTCCATTGAATTTTTATTGGCAGCACTGCTTCTCTCTTTTTCTTGCTTAACTCCCGTCGTCCAAACGCTTGCGTCGCTACTTCCGGTGCTGCTCTCGCTCCCAGTGCTAGGTTGTCTCCACCTGCGTTCTTCAAATGACAAAGAAGGTCAAACATCTTTGAATTGGAAAAAAAATTGTAATCAAAGCCAATTGAAAAGAGTCAGAGAGAGACAGAGGGAGAGGGAGAGAGAGAGAGAGAAAGTGAAAATAAATAGCAAATCAGATTTTAATAAATATAAATGAAGGATAAATCGAGGGGTTAACCACTTTTGATTTCAAAGGAATTAGAGTTACAAATTTATTCAATTTAAAATCAAGTGAATGTGAAAGAATTGAAGAATATGTTTACACTTGTATTAAGGTAGGGCTTAACCCCTCATAAAAAAAAATTAATCGATTTGTTGAGAAGCAAACCACAAAGAGCACATCTATTTGTACGTAATTCATCAAGTCTTTTACTTTCGCAAATCTGCAAATCAGATGTCGCTCCTGAAAAATTTTTCATAAGCAATGGACTTTCGCAGTCCTGACTCTCTTCGCTGCAGGCTCGAGTTATCAAAATCCTTGGACTTTGATTTGGAGTATCACTCATAGCTAAACACCCACCATCATTTCCGCCAATTGAAACGATTCCTTCAAAATCGTTTGAATATCGAGAACCCAAGTGAAGACTCGCTGTGCTTGCACTCGTCCTTACAGGTTTGATAGGTCCCCCTTTAAAAAAAACAAGCGGTCAGTGGAGAATTTGTAAATCTTTATAAGAACACAAATGGGCGTGGCCAAATACTGGGCGTGGTTAAAAGGCGTGGCCAAATTTGGGTGGGCTAGACATAGTGGGCGTGGCAGAAGCATGTCTCCTGACTAAGAAGGCGGATTCAAGAAAGCCAGACGTGGTCAAAGAGGTGTAATTGAACAATGGGTCATGATCAATGAAACTGGACTTGGACGCGTTGCAAAAAAAACTAGTAATCAATGAGAGTGGGCGTGACCAAAGATATGTACTCAAGAAAATAAAGAGTGTATAAGGGGCGTTACCACACAAAATAAGAGTGGTATATGGTCTTGGGTAAATGGTAAATGGTTAACTGGTCTAAGAAAGTGGGAGTGGTGAAGAGGCGTTACCAAAAACAACGAGAGTTGTAAATGGTAGATTTAATGGTAATTTGTAGACGTCGCAAAGGGCTTATTTAAGTGAAGTGGGCTAAGAGGAGTCGACTAGATCATTGTTAGTGTTTGGTGATCCCGTATTGTGATAAAGATGAGAGTGATTTTACGGTTTTTTTGTTATCCTGAGTTTCAGCGACACCACGCCTTGGATCCATCAATCAAACGAGTGTAATCAAGATATAGTTGGCCTCACCTAGTTCAGCATTTGGCACCCTGAGAGTGTTGCATGAAGCGGCGGTTTGTAATCTATTGCGTTGAAGTGGATTTCGTAGGTTACGCTCGTCGAAAGGATTTCCGGTTCTGCAGGAACCAAGAACTAATAAAGCTTCGCTGAGTCGTCGCTGCAGTGGTGTGAAAGGGAAGAAGGAGGCTTGTCCATTTCCTGAAGGCCTCCTTGAACCAGTCGCGCTTGGTGTTCGCGCCTGAATTTCCTGCAATTAGATCGATCGATATGTTTGCTTAAAGGAACAAGGAGATGAGGCTCGTATCAATAATTATATTTCTGGTGCCGCGTGGAATTTGCTTTGATCAAACATCAACTCAGTGGCTCCTATTATTAGCCAAAGGGTGTTTCTCTATTTTCCCCCCGGTGGGAATAGTAGACCATGGAGAAAACCACGCACCTGCACCACACCTTATTTTATTAGTAGCCGTTCCTGTTTATCATTCAAGGTCATTGTAAATATGAAAAGGAAGTGTGTTAAACTGTTTTTCCGATTTTCTCGCCTGAGATATTTATTTAAATTTATTCTTCTAGATGGTAATTAGAGGTCAATACTGGTAGCTGACTAATGGTGATTCAATGACTGAAGAGATAATTTTCTACTAGTCACTGTTTAAACCTGAACAATGTCTCATGAGTGACCCGACCTGGTGGCCTTGAAAGGAAATGAGGCGAATGATGTTTCTATCAGCATGTTACCTGCTGTAGTTCTGATTTGGTAGCCTTTTTCCGCCAATAGTTTTGCACAGAGCGTCGCAAGGTTCGTGATTTGAGACCATAGAGGAGGCCGTTTACGGGTGGTGAACAGGCAAGAAGAAGTGAGGTCAAGGTTGCAAAACGTGGATGTGCATGTAGACGCTGAGTCTCAACGTCTCCGAGTCCAATCGCATA
Source organism: Synergus laeviventris (assembly GCA_032275145.1). Taxonomy (NCBI): domain Eukaryota; kingdom Metazoa; phylum Arthropoda; class Insecta; order Hymenoptera; family Cynipidae; genus Synergus; species Synergus laeviventris. Next base: position 48,887 of record JAUESI010000002.1, read on the forward strand.
GCAGGCTTCCCACAGAACCAGTCCGCAATAAGGAAAGTAGAGCAGATAAAGAGAACCAACGAGTTGCATCACCTGTCAAACGAAATTGATCTTTTAGTTTACTGGATTCCAAAAAGTTCGATCACTCCTCTTTCCACGCCCACTTATAGTCAATCCCATTTGATTAAAAGGGGGCGTGGCCAAAGTTTGTGGGCGTATTTAAATCGTAACATAGGCGATTGAAATTCAATTCTTAGACACCTGACAACATGTGAAACGTTATTAGAGATCTATAATTACGAAATGACATACCGTGCTCGCTGCGCTGTGAAAACGAGGCGGACCACCGGCATTGGGTGAGGTTACTGAAGGGATGAAAAATGGATTCCTCTGATGTGTGATGGTCACCTGGGCACTCAAAGTGACCTCATAAATGGCACTGGCGATACGATGCCGATGATAACGAGCTATTCCAAGTACCCGGAAATTGCAGACCGTTACGACCACTGCTGGTAGTGCCAGGCCAAGTAATGTGTACGCTAGGCCGTATAGAGCCGCTGATGATCCCCAGCTGTCGTTTCCAAAGTCCGGAGCGCAACAGCCAAGACCGGGAATATATGTGTAGGGTGGTGCTAATCCTGAGATTGGCGGCAAGCAGAGTAGCAATGAGCCTGTCCAAGAAGCTGCTAATCCGAATATCACTCGTCGTGGTGAGACCAGCGCCGCGTAATGCAGCGGGGCAGCGATCGCATAATACCTTCGTTAAAATAAACTCTCTTTTGAAATTTCTACAGTTCGAATTAAATGTATCAGGTTTGATGGACAGACGCCAAGCTACAATCTCTTGAGATTCAGCTTGAGTTTGAGTTGAGAAAGAAATAGAAATTTTGATATTCTCTACTTTTTAAAAAAGTGGTCAAGGTCTCAAGAGAGAGTTCAAGGTGATTTGGGCTGTTCTCAAAAAAATGTCAAATGTGAAGGTTGAGACAAACCTTTCGCAGTTTAGACCCGTTACAGTCCAAAGGGCCACTGGGTGTAGAAGGGCCAGAAGAAATCCGTGAACGACGCACCAGGTGCCGGCAATTGGCCATGAACCAGTGCTGCATATTAAAAGCACTAGACAAACTGCCGCCTCGACTGCACCTAAATGAATCAATAGCAACGTGTTGGCACTTTGCTGTTGATGAATCTGTGTCAAAGAAGTAAAAAAGTCTCAGATAGAGTCTGCTTTCATTCGATTTGGGCCAACTATTCAACTACAGAATTAATATAAGAGTTCTGTCGATTGTGATGATCAAAAAATAGTACATTATGCCCCAAGGGGAGAAAAAGGACTTTTTTTCACGAGGGTAAAAAGTATTTATAAAAGTAGGTAAGTACATTTTTCTAAACATTATTTACCACTGATGTCACTTTTAATCCCTAGGGATGAAAAATTACTTTTTCTCCCTAGGAACTAAAAAGTCACGACTGTTGATATAAAAAAGTAAATTAATTTTTTTTTCACCTGTTTTCCCAGTCCGAGAACGACGAGAAGAATGTAGGCGTTAAGAAGAAGGCCCACACAGGACACAAGGACGATTGGTACACCAAAGGCCCAAGGGCCCATTCCTCCTTTTCCCTTAGCAAGATTATTGACCTCTAGTCAACGAAGAAATAATTCCAAATATGTTTTGCTATTTATTGAAATTTATTTGATGCTGCATATCATTTGAGACATCTCATCTCAATTGTTGTAATGGTTGTCATCATTTTCGGCTCCGATTCCGTTTAACGCCAGCTTGATGACAATGATGAGAAACGCGAGCAAGTGCTGAATAACACATGAAAAGAAAATATCAAAAGCTGTTGCCAACGATTGGATGAAATCTAGGTAAAATTGGATTATAGCTCTCTAAATTTAGTCCCCACACCGAGAAGTAGACGCTACTTATCATCGCCATTCGGTTTTCCGAGTTTTCACGTTCTTGCAGCATATTGGATTTTATTTATTTTTAACGCACACTCGACAGATCAATATCTCTAGAATTTTGATTATCTGATCTGGTACTCTTGTTGCATATCTAATTCGAAATATCCTTCCACAGAAATTTTTCCAATTATTTTTGCAATTTCTTACAATTTAATTGCTTTTTTTGGAATTTATTTTTTTTCAAATTTTGGGAACAACTATAATCAGACAAAAATTTCATATCTGAGAACTTTTCAATTAAAGTTTCTTCAGCTGCATCGTGGATAATTCCGCATTAAATTGAGAATCCGTAGAGCTGTGTCGGATATTTTATTCAATACCTAAAACCCATTTCGTAGAATTCAGAAATGACATCTAAAGAAAATCATAAAAAGATGATCTTGTCTCAAAAATCTATCAGATTGAAGAAGTTCAAGGAATAAAAATGTAATAGTGTAGAGCGACAAAATATCTAATTTGAATAGCTTTTTCGTAAAATGACTAGTTCGGACTGGTTCGGAATGTTCAAATTTAGTCGAATTGGAAGGACAGATTAAAAAGTGTTTTCGAATTGATTTCAGATTCTTTCAATTTGGGGGCCACGGATTAACAAGGATTAGGAAGAATTGAAAATCGTTCGGATTTGATGGGATTGAAAGATGAGCTCGAATTGATCCGGATTGGAAAGGAAATGGATGAAAAAGGATTAATATTGAATTTTCTGTTTATTAATATAAATTTCCAAATTTGTCTGTATTGTATGTATATTCTAATAGCAGCACTTTATTGTCTTCCAGGTTCTAGAAGATCTTGAGTCTCTAATTTGGTTAGTGGGAAGCACAGCGGTTCCATTAAGGACCATTAAGGGAATCTGATGTCGACGTCGGAACTACTCGCGATTTCCGTCGTTCCTTGAGCACTAGTTTGGTTGGACAAACATATAAATTTAGAGCAGATGCAGCAAATTGAATGCCACATCTAATGAATTTAGATTGGAAAGCAATTTCCACAATATTTCCTTATTAATCGTGGAAATACCAGAAAAAAGTTAGATAAAGAATACTAGTCTGGAATGAAAAATAGAAGCGAAAAAATTGAATTAGAAGATTAGAAAAATTAGGAAGTTGTATCTCTATTTTTCTCCAGTGATAAAATGAAAAATGTCCAGAATCTTTTCATCGGTATTTTCTCATACTTAAATTGATTCAAGCCCAGACGTGAAGCTTACTTTTTTAGTCTCTTATTGTTTCCTAAGTGCCATTACTCTTGCCTCAGTTATAGCCCGACATATAATTTTATAAAAAGCTACCATAAAAGCTGCATAATTTTTCTTAGAGCTTGTGACGTTGCTTGCGAACATAAATTCTTTCCTCAAATTTAAAACCGCTGAGAAGGCAATAAAAATTGTTGTCCTTGTGAATTTAATAAGAGGATAGTGCTTCGAATGTTACGACTGCATTATTCGATTCAAATTAGATATTTTTAAGGAGATTCAAAATAAATCAAGAGAATTGAAGATGGATTCAAAAGGAATTCTATTGGTTCTTTTCAATTTAATTCTTTCAAGTTCACTCGAACTCTCTTGAATTATTTTGAAAGGAATTAACTTGATGGAAAATCATTGGTCGTAATGCCACTTTTGCCACGTAATGCCGACTGAAGAGGGAAAAAATCGATTTAAGGTCGTCCTGCTTTTAACATGAAATCATTGTTGTGGTTTGTGCAGATTATATTCTACTCTCAATTAGTCACGGTCTGAAAATAATCACTAAATGTGAAAAGATAACAGTTTTTCTAGAAAACTTCCATTCTATAAATTGTCTCTCCTGAGAATGGGAAATATTTAATAAATAATTAAGTACGCTAATTAATTCCAGTCACGAAACCTGAGATCTTCATCAAGACTTCGACCAGGAGATGAAATAATCGAACTTTTGTGAGGAGCTCTCATATTTCGTGAGACTAGTTCATTAATCACTGAATACTGTTAAGAAAAAAGTGGTCAGACTTTTTTTCCTGATTTATATCAGTTTCGAGAAAAAGGGCTATTCAAATTTATTTATAATTTTTATTTTTAACTTCATGAAAATTGTCCATTTTTGTTGCAGGTCTAATTATTCCATCCTTATTACTGAAAAGAAGAGCAAAAGAGTCTTTCAGATTTTTGCTTGACGACATATGGAAGATTCAATTACAAAAATTAATTAATATCCTTGAAAAAATATTTAATTCACTTATATATCGTGAACGACGAAATGACTTAAAATTTGCTTCGTCGTAACGAAAGCCACATTATTGCTTCGGTTTGCGTTACGTGCTCATGCATTTTTACATGATACGACATTATACGATACAAAGCACGTACATAAGACCTAATCTCAATAATGTTCCGATCGAAATTGATGAATATATCTTGAGAAATCCTTTTTAGGTTTCCATAGCCTTGATAAAAGTTTCGGATAGACAAAATTGTATCCTTTTAAATCCGTTTAATTCCGTAATGTGTTCGGAATTTTCCGAACCAGACAGTTTCATTCCTATCTAATTTTCCACTTTCCAAAACTACAACTCGTTTCAATATTCAATCTAAAAAAAATGATTCTACCCTTCCAATATCCTACATCCCATCAATCAAATTTCCAATCGCCGATAAAGAAAAAGAAGACCTAATTACAGAAAATGATCTATTGCAGTTGTGTGATTGAAGGAAAAGTATGAAAGGAAAAAGCGGAAGCGGAAATGAAGAAGGAAGTGAAAGAAAGGGTCGAGGCGAAAGCACATAAAAGAGGCGGGAGAGCCTATTGGTCTCATCGATTTATTTCTTATTACCGTGCTTCTCTTCTCATGGCATTTCTAATCTGCAAAATGATCTTGACATTGACCTTGACTTTACCTTTTTCATATTTAAATTGAATAATAACTGAGCGAAAGTCTTTAGAAATCGATTAGGGGATTCGACTCAAATTTCCCTTTGTCAATCTCCCTTTTAGCTCTTCTCTTTTACTCGAATTTAAAAAGAATAATGACTCTGAGATAGCGCGTCATGCCCGGGACGAAAGTTCGAACCGGTTCGGAATTGACAGGCTCTCTCGGGACAATTTAAAGTCATGTCCGGGAATCAAACTTCGAACCAGTTCGGAATGTTGCGTTTTTGGATTGCGTGGCTCTCTAGGGCCAATTCGAAGTCATTTTCCAACCTATTCAATTTTAGAAGGGTGGGTGTGTTGTTCTTGTTTAAAGACATGAACCTTCCTCGATTAACTTTCTACAAACAAGTCACAGGTATTGATCCTGACCGAATTGAAACTGGACGACTGACATATCGATTCTACGGCATGTCCTACTTTCATCAAGTCAACCGTAAGGATATGACTTTTATGCTCCTTCCATCACGCTTTTATCTAGTTGCTCTCAACCACACGCGAGCTCCTCCTACTTTGAATTACAGGGTAAATTTGCCCCTTCCCTTTCACCAGGGCACGAGGCGCAACTTTGAGCCATGACCATGAGAAATGTTCGAATTTAATTATGTCCACTTTTTAAGTATCGAGACGTCTTTGACGAAATAATACTCGTTAATTATTAATTGAGATTGGGAGATATATATATATATGGATCTGAATTAAGTCTGATTAAATTAACTCAGTTAATGGACGGATTTCGTGTACGAATTTATTATTCTTGATTAAGCTCCTCAAAAAATGATATCCTAATAGCCTGCTCGCTTTCTTTTGTAAGTGTGAGAGCTAAAATTCTAGAGTTTTTATTTTGGTTTTTTTTTCTTAAGAATTCAAATGAAAAAAAAATTTTGAATAATTTGAAATTCCTTTGAATTCTATAGAACTATAAATAATTGATTAAAATTCTTTTAAATTCTTTAGAATTCTGTAGAATTCTTCGGACTTTTTTTGTATTCCATTCAATTCAATATTATGGTATAATACAATGTTCTCTTTTGAACTCAACCTTGGCATGATTTTTCCTTCCATATTTACCTCTCGCGATTTTTTCGATCGAAACATCAAAACTGAATAGACTTGTTCTTTTCCCTCAATTCGGCGAAGAAAAAGATTAGTCGGTGTTGAAGTTGATTTCTATTTTTAAAATCAATCTCAAGAAATTTTTTTTATTCCTCAGTTCCAATTTAAATTCACCTTTCTCAATCTTTCTTCTCTTTTGCGTGTGAATTATTTGATATATTTATATACACAATGTCTATACTAATATTAAATTTTGCCCACGAAATTCTCGGACAATTCAAGCACTTTTTACGCTTATAAATATAAGGTCCCTCTTACGATAAAATCATCATACAATCCATAGTAATTTACTCCATTGCAACATTACAATTTATTTTTAAATTATGTGTTTTAATTTTTTATTAATTTTTAAGAATGCAAAGAATGCGTAAAAAATAAATTTAAATCTGTCATTAAAAACGGTGAAGAAATCTTTTTTTTTATATAAAATAGGTGAGAAATAGATTTCAAAAGAGTTTCAGGATACAGAATTTTTAATCAGGGATTAAATGAAATTTAAAGAATTTCAAGAGATATAAACCGATTTAAAAAGATTAAAGGTATTTTACAGAATTTCAGGATTTTAACAAGATTTCAAAAAATGTTTAAGGGATTTTAAGAGATTGTAAATTATTTTTAAAAACTTTAAATTATTTCCAAATTTCGACAGAATTTCAATAGACTCAGAAGAATTTTAAGATTTTAGGATTTGCACCAGATTTAATAAGATTTCAAAGTATTTTTATTGATTTTAAAAAGATTTCAAGAAAATTTCAAATGACTAAAAAAATTGTTTTTTTAATATAAAGGAATTTAAGAAAAATAATATTTTTTCTCAAATGCCTGGTGATTTCAAAAAAAAAGTACATAATTTTTTAAGGGCCTCTGGCACGATTCTCGGTCTAGTAGAAATCATCTGAGAGGTGCCTGGGTGTCTGGCCAAGGAGCGATTCTTTTTCTTGGCCTGCAAACAGAATCACCTTCTCTGCATTGCGATCCCTACATATTCTGATATTTCTTCTATCGAAAAACATTTTTCACCCTTTTGCTAATTTTTAAATTTATTTTTCAGATAATCTCGACTGCAAAAAAAACATCCAAATTTTCTCTCGAGAGTTAGCTGAAGTCTTATGGTCTCCAGCCTGGTCAGCCTATTGATTTAGAGAATCAATATTGAAGCAAAGGTATCGATCTGAAGAATATCGATAAAAAATCGTATATAAAAATATTCCCTGTTGGAAGTAAAAAGATAGAAATGGATAGAAATTTTTTGATGGAAAAGGATAGGCATGTAGAAAGGATAGAAAAGGATTGAGATAATTAGATTAAGGATAGATATGGATAGAAAGGTAAATATTGAAGTGGATAAACTTGGTAATATGCTGCAGAGAGATAGAAAAAGATTTAAATAATTGCAGAAAGATTGGCGTGGATAGGTGAAGGATAGGAAATGATTGGCGAAGATAAACGAAGGATACAGATTGTAGATTGTAGATTAAAAGAGATAGAAGCAGATTGGTATGAATTGGGAAGGATACTTTTGGATACATTTTTCCTTTCCATTTCAATCCTGAAGATTGAAAAGGATTCAAACGGATAGACTTCCTATCTCTATTAAATATAAAAATATCGATATTTTTGATATCGATATTGAATCAACTATTGTTCTCATTTGTTTACATTTACGCCTCTTAGTGAGAAAAAAAATGGACATCTAATGGTCCTACGGCTCTGGTCTCCAGAGTTATTGGCAAAGGTTGATTCTATAACTATAATGAAACGCATTCGCGAAAGGTTGAAGACCCTGCATCTACATTATTAACGATATAAATCGATTGCGTTTACTTGGCTCGGTAAACTCGTTTCTCGCCAACTATCAAATCTTCCATTTCTTTGTGCGAGAATTTACATGTGTGAGTACATACAAGTTTTTATATTTTATATATATATATATA
>JAUESI010000002.1:62973-73201 GCA_032275145.1 Synergus laeviventris
GGTAATGCCAACTTGTGCCAACTCCTCATAAAGCCCGCCAACATTCAAAATTTAAAATGGGAGAGGTTTGTTGCGAAAATTAAAAACAATTAAATAAATACAAATTTCAATTGTTGTTTAAATGTTTTTTGTAGTAAATTTATAAACTTTCATTCATTTTTTGTACACATAATAAGTAAATGGCGGGAAATTTAAATGTAAATAAATAGTGTAATAAGTATGGCTTGAAGTTGTTGATTTTCGAAGAATGTTTATTTCGGAGAAACTCGATTTCGGAATTTCGATACCCTGTATACCATAATAAGAGTTGAATACAAAAAAATAAATATTTTTTCAGATTTCAGCGTAAAGGTGAAGAAAGATTATCCCTGGCGATCGACTATTAATCCTTTCCAATTCGTGTCTTTCAGTATATTAAGTACATATTCTAATAACAATACTAATTATCAAAAAGAATTGATTTTTTAATATTTTTCCAGGTATAAAAACATCTTTCTCCAATATGGCGATATTAAAATGGTGCGGATCTCTGATGTTATTCTTAGTAATGATGGGAGTTATAACATTGGGTGCTATTTATTGGGCAGTAAGGGATGATTGTTCCCCTAATGGAATTAGAAGTGCAAGAAAATGTAACAGAATATTTTTATCATCCACTTCCAGAAATAATATAACGGAAAATGTCAATTCCACGGATTCTACAACATTTACAATGACTCCAATCACAGTCGAAACTATGAATCCAGAAAAAGTTAACACAACAGAGAAGAATTCAAGTTATAAATCAACTTAACGTAATATTATCTCAAAAGTTGTTGCATCTTATTTTGAACAGTGAAGTTTTCATTAGGATCCACATCGGATGTGAAAACATGATTTGTGCGATTTAAACAGATGAATGTTGCAAATTCGTACTTGGATTAGTACAACTACAAAATAATAATTAGTCTACTTTTATATCTGCAGCGAATAAATGAAAAATTTAAACATCCATATATTCAGGTTTCAAAAGAGTTTCAGAATTTTCTTAAGATTTTAAGACAAATAATATCCAATCAATTCAGAGTGATATAAGCTCCTTCTTAAAAACAGAATATATCATAATTCTAACTATATGTCCTTCCTATTCTACAAATAATTTTTACCATACACATTGTGTTTACTTGTTAATTATACATATCATAATTTATTACAGTATGAGTTTGTTTATACTGCTAGGATAAATATCAATATCTGAACTTTTATTTTTCTGTGCAGGTGCACTATGAGATGATTTAATCATTCAGTTGATTATAATAACTAAACAAATCATTTCAACCCTGCTGTTTGTCGAATTCAGAAGTATTAGTACAAAAAGGGAATAAACTAACTTGCGGAAAACAAAAAGTGGGCCCTACTATGGGTGACTGGACAGCTAAGGATCAAGGACAATGAGAAAGCAGTTCAGCTGGTAAAGGGAGGAGCAGCAGGTGAACTGATTGGCCCAGGAGCTATTTCTGGACTTAGAACCCTGTTGCACCAAGGTGGAGATCAAAAACTGGGTGGTGCATCAGCACAACAAATACTGGGCTCAAGTAAAAGGATGCAGATGGGATGTAGACAGGCTAAAGCCAGCCTGGGTGAATGCCACAAGAGGAATATGGCCTAGTATCATCCTAAACTGTATCACAGGGCACAATAAGACGTATTAGGTCAGTGCTGGGTTCAGACAACACATCCTGGGGACCGTTATGCTGTAACCACAGGAGATTAATGCGCTACCAGCGAAATTCTAGGCTTCCTAAGGAGCACTGGAATGGGGGACTGGCTAGCGTCTAAGTATAAAGAAATGGCACAATAGAGAGTAAATTTAACATTATAATTCCATAAAGAGCTTTCATATTTCTTTAGTACAGAAACTTAAATGTGCTATTGTCCATAAATATGCATAAACCGCCTAATCCACTCCTTGTATACAAGATGAGTGACATTGGTATAAACATCAGGAGTATAAACATTTAAAATTCTTGACCAGGACAGAATACCCACAAGGTAACCAGCGACTGTTAAGGGACTGCCAACATCACCATATCCACTGCGCCTAAGTGCTTCCGAATCATGAGTACAAATTTCTAAACTTGTGATTTGGGTGTGGTGGTTACCATACAATCTTGCACAATCTTGCCAAGTCAATACCTCCAAATGGGTTGATTCTACATTCAATGGATAAGTGATTCCGGATCTTCTAAAATTATGGAAACAAAAACGTTATAGAAATTAAAAATTACTTCAATATCAATTGGTTCATGCAATGCTTATCATTAAGAAAAGGTCTTAAAGAAGTCGTCTTACTGGTTTAAGGTGTTACTTCCCCAGCCACTGAGAACACCTAAAGAGCCTGACCTTACTGGTTCACTGCCTATTATAGTTTCACGATTAAAAAATCGCACTTTAAGGGGGATATTTGGTGCAACAACGAGCAATGCAAGGTTGTTTGCAAAGTCATGAGGATTGTAATGAGGGTGTATCTGTTTGTGTGTTATGCGGTATTCAATTGCTTCATTTCTGCTCTTTGCACCAGCAACTACCGAGTAGTTCCCAGTATGGTCAAAGCAATAGGCAGCTGTTAAAATTATATTGGTTGCTAATATAGCGCCTCCACATATATGCTCTCTATCTTTTACGATGCTGACAACATAACGAGGTACTGCTGCTCTTGGGTGAGAATGAATGACACGTTTCTTGCGGAGTAAAATATTTGATGATTGCTCTGGAACATGATACACGTATTATAAATCTGTTAGAGTATGATAAAGAATAAAATAACAATGTGGTCACTGTAAAAAATATGGTTACAGATGAACGCATCATCCCTTAATATCACTTTAAATCTTTTTAAATTCGTGTAAATCTCTAAAATTCATGACGATCTTCAAATTTTTAAAAATATCTTGAAATTCATATAGAAACGTCTTAAATTTTTTAAAAATCTTTTACTAATCATAAAAATCTCGTGGAATTCCTTATTTACCATTTTCTTCAACTGACACTGCAATTACTTGAGAAAAAACGGCCAAGAGTATTAATATATTGAAGAATTGCTTCACCATTTTTCAGAAGACCTTAGGACACGTGGGCTAAAAGACTGAAAATCTCTCTTCTATACTATATAAAAACTTTGTGCTTGTACAAATCGTTACTCAGTTATTAAATTTTATTTATGTATTGTTATCAAATATTTACTATTCAAACTAGACAAGATAAGACAGTTATGAGTATTTGAACATTCAACACTGGTAAGGCAATTTATGGAAAAATTTTATAATCTTTTCTTAAACTTGTGTAGTTGTTTAGTCTTTGATTCTGATGCCTAGTAAGATAATTGAGGTCTTTTATTCGGAGAAAAAATATCACATTCTAAAAAATGTAATTTTTTCTAATTATTTACTTACATAAATAAATACTCAAACTTTAATTCAACAATATATTCTATAAAAGATTGTACACAACTATTCCTAAGGATTTAAAAGTAACGTCGAAATTAGTTAAGAATTGTAAAATCTTCATTCTCTTTCACAAAGTAAATACAAAGCTTGTTTGTTTCTTAAAACAAAGTAGCGACAATAAATAATATGAAGGCCGAAATAATTAAGTGATGGAAGGATGGCATGTTCAAGTGATTAAAAACATTTCCAAGGTTTTTACTATTTGAACTTTTAAAACTGGTGACGCAAATTTATCAAGATCAGGTGTTTTACTTTTTCTTTTTAATTATGATAGACCTTTTCATTCTTTTTCGAAATCCACAGCAAGTAGCTCAAAATTGACAAAACCTTTCAAATTATTTTTTTAATCTTTCAAAAATACCATTTTTTAGTAAAAAATTTTAATTCACTTATGTTGTAAAAAGAAAACCATTCTGTAACTTAAACATTCCTAGCCTTCATAGTTTAGAATGAATTGGTCCTAAATTTGTTTTTCTGAAAACACAATCTTCGATTTATTAAATACAATTTACTTCTCACTCATCGACTTAGTCGATAGTCTAGGAACGATATTCATAGATATCAACTCCTGAAAGAGAAGTTTACAAGCGTACGGAATTGTAACTGTAGAAACTCCTGTGTTTTTCCTATCTTTGTCTTGTTTCGATTCGCAACTTCGACAGTGGCCGTTGTAGACCATCAATCCACACCCTTTGCAGATGTCGACTTCGAAAGCGTCACTGGAAAGCATCAATCTCTCAACTAGCAAATTACTCGCACCGTAAGCGATTAAACAATCTCGCTCCATCTCTCCAAGTCGCAATCCACCTTCTTTTGATCTTCCCTCTGTGGGTTGACGCGTCAAAACTGCACGTGGACCTCTTGCTCTCGCGTGCATTTTATCCTGCACCATGTGCTTCAGTTTTTGGTAATATACCTAAAAAAAAGAGAAGAATGTAATTAATTAAAGGCCTTAGATCCAAATTCTAATCTCAAAACTGAATTTCTTTATTTTATTCAAGAAATTAACAGCCTAGAGAAATCAATGGATTTTTCACGGGATTTAAAAAAAATCTTACAGGTCCTGAATAAATATAGGCTTGCAAAGGTTCTCCGGTGGTTCCCGAGTAGAAGAAATCTTTCCCAAGATAGTTGTAACCCTGCTTCGTTAATTCATCGCAACAGTCCTTAACTTTCGAACCTCCAAAGGCTAGAATAAATAATACTATTAGATAAAATTTTTAAACGATAAAAAAGAAGACATTCAGACGAATAAAATACCTGTTCCGTAATGAAATTCGCCTTTTAAGACTCCAGTCTTTCCAGCCAAGATTTCAATCAACTTTCCAACAGTCATACGAGACGGAAATCCATGGGGGTTCATAATAATATCCGGACAGATTCCCTCATCGTTGAAAGGCAAATCTGCTTGTTCGACAATTAACCCAGTCACACCTTTCTGACCGTGTCGACTGCTGAACTTGTCACCGATTTCTGGCCTTCGAGTTTGTCTCAGAAGCAATTTAAGCAGGAAGGAATTATCTTGGAAACTGGAGATCATCACTTTTTCCACGTAGGAGGGAATAGGACCTTTGTACACAACTGGAGTTTCCCGATATTCAATCGGCTTCTGAGACTGACCAGCATTCACATGAGGAGTCGAAGTTTCAGTAGGTACCGATTTGTTAATCATGACCTTTCTGTTCTCGACCATTTCCCCTGGGGCAACAATACCGTCAGAATCAAGAATATCATGTTTAAATATCGGTTTCTTCGTATTCGTGTCAACCATTGGTCCTAAGATTTTATCCGGAGCTCCATTCGGATGCTTTTTCAAAACACATTTACTGTTTCGGTAAACTAAACACCTTCCAAAGCCTCTATCAATCGAGTCTTTATTTATCACTAGAGCGTCTTCAATGTCGTAACCACTGTAACACATCACAGCCACTATAGAATTCTGGCCCGCTGGCAGTTTATCGTAATTAATTAGCTCGATCGTTCGAGTCTTGACCATCGGAGCTTGCGGATAAACGAGATTGTACATCAAAGTGTCGATTCTATTTCTTTGATTGTAACCAATCGTTCCCATCGCTTGTTTTCCCATAGCGCATTGATAAGTGTTCCTCGGACTTTGATTATGATGTGGAAAAGGCACGAGCCCAGCACAAACTCCAAGGATTGTGAACGGTTCAATTTCCATGTGAGTTATTTTCGAATTTAACTGAGTTTCGTCGTAGGCGATGTAACTGTCGTTCTCTTCGTTCACGTCCAGGTACTCGATAATTCCTGTAAAAATATTTTGTAATTTAGATTTACCCAAGTAGATAAATTTACTCTGCAGTAAGTTAAAAATATTTCTATTGAGCAAATAAATCACCTTCGTGGAGGAAATCTTCAAAAGTTCGCAAGTTTCGCTCCAGAAGTTCCATGTGCGCTTCTTTTAAGAGAGGCTGACCATTTTCCACTATTATATAAGGTCGACACAATCTTCCTCCGTCGCAACTTATATGAATGTACCTGTGGATAAAATGGGACTTTCAGTTTAAAAAATGTTTATTTGGGATCCTCCATTGAGCCAGGGACTCAAAATGATTTCAAGAGATTTTAAGGTATACCAAAAGTTTTTCAGGAATTCATATTTAAGAGTTGATTTGAAAATCGTCTGAATTCAGAAATATAAAAATAGAATACCTGAGTTTGTGTTGAGGATAGATAGAAATGAAGCTGCTGATCAAACACTTCCTCCTTAGTCTTCTGAAGATTCTAATCAATCGTTCGTGATTTCTCACTACCCCGAGAATTGTACCATTGAGGAAGACCATATAGACTGCCTTTTGGTGAAGTTCCTCGCCACCCAGCATTCCTGGCTCTACAACTGCGAGGTTGTAGGCAATACTCGCAATAGGCTCTTCCTCCACTTCAGTCGTGATATGAGTCATCAGTGCGAGATTCTTCACCAGTCCACAACCCTTTAAAAAACATTCCAAAAGTTTAAAATTACGGAAATAAATCCTAAAATTTTTAAATTAAGGGCCCAAGTTTCTTAATAAAAACTAAGTATTGAATAAAAATAAATACTAAAATTACCTCTCCTTCAGGAGTATCGCTTGGACAAAGCATTCCCCACTGGGAAGCTTGTAAGGATCGAGGACCAGAGACTTTTCTGCTTTTTTCGAACTGCGAATTCACTCTGGTCATCATTCCTAAAGCAGAAATATAGGAAAGCCTGGAAAGAACTTGAGTAACTCCGTGTCGTTCCATTTTGAAACGTTTAATCGTCCAGTTTCCCTAGTAAAGACAATATTAATTAATAAGAGTCGCTTAAAAGGTTTAAAAACTTGAAAAACATTTAAAATAAATAATTAAATAATGTATGAACTCACTGTTGAGATCGCGCAAGCCAAACCGTTAGTAATTCTATCCTGTCGAAAATATTTTACGATGTCGAACTGCGCTGCCTTTATCTTCGGAATATTCTTGTCCGCGACTAATTTCAACTAAAATGAGGAAAAAAGAAAGTTGAAAAACGAAGTAAAATAATTTTAATTGATAAGAAGTTTTTGACCTAATAACTGTACTTACCTCCCAGTTAAATCTTTTCAATAAATCCTCAAACATTAAAGATAAAAGTGAACCCGCCAATTCCAACCTCTTGTTTCCGTAATAATCTCTGTCGTCCAACATTTTACGATCATTCTGAGCCATAATTACTTTGCGGACCATTAGGGCGAGATGAACTGCTTTTAATTTAAAACTAAAGTCAACAACCTGCAAAAAAATGATATTAAACATCGAATATAAGCATTTGAACTACTACGTAGTAGAATTCAATTTTGAAATACATTAAACATTAACTGGTTTCAAATCTAAATCGCCAAACATTCAGTTTAAGACTGGAATATTTTGATTGATGTTCAATTGAAAAAAGTCAAATTCGAATTATTTCTGATCAAATTACGTACAGGTACGTGAGATAAAAGATTGGTTGCCAAAATGTCCTTCATCTCATCATAAAGATTCGACTTAACAACATTAAACCTCTTCTGCTTTCTTTTACCGCTCAAGTATCTGTAAAATAAATTAAATAAACAATAGATAAGTCACAGAATAATTAGAAATTTCATTAAGCAAGAAATAACAATCAAATTGAATTGTGTACCTCAATGCTTGATTCGGTGATTTAATGTCCATACATTCATCCAAACTAGCTACGATCTTGTGTATGATATCAGGCTCAGTTCCAATTAATTGAACAATTTCCTGATCGCACTGAAAGCCTAAAGCATTAAAAACTGCTACAACAGGTACGTCCTAAAAAATAAATTCGAGAGTAGTTTACAGTTTAAAAAAAAAGGAATGAATTCTATTTCTTCATTTACTCAAAAAATATTATAACTAGATATATTTTCTATCTGTAGACATATTCTTTTGCAAAATAGAAGTCTGGCTATAGAGCGAAAAAATATCTAATTATAATACGTTTTAAGTAAAGTGAAGAAATGGAATTTTGAGATGAGAAATGAATGAACTCACATCGGAGAAAATATTGAGTCTGACGTAATATCGACCGCCCTTTCCAATTACGTTTGTTCTCGTCTTTCTCTCGTGCGTTACACTGTTGCAAATAGCTGTAATGCAACCCTTGTTGTCCTCTTCAAGTAAAATTCGATTCCTCAGCATCTGCTCCTGAATTAAAATTACTTTCTCTTGACCATTGACGATAAAATAGCCACCGGGATCGTGAGGACATTCTTTTAGCTGAGCGAGTTCATAGTGAGATTTATTTGTCAGGACGCAGTTCGAACTCCTGAGCATTATTGGCATTTTACCGAGTAATAAATTTTTTCTTATGATTGTTTCGTGGCCTCGCGTGTACTGAATATTCACTGTGATTGGAGCTGAGTAGTTCAGATCTCGCAGTCGACAATCCATTGGAGTCGCAGGCCTCGTCACGTTGTACTCTTCCTCGATAATTGGCGTGCCGACGAAGACGTCTAAATACCTAAAAATATTTTTATCAGTCTGATTAAAAATTCGCAGAAATTATGAAAAGACTAATAGAGGAAAAGGCTCGGTTCTATTCGTTCTATTTCGAGAATTAAACAAATAACAAAACTCACTTTAGATAAAAATCAGGATCTGCATCACAGAAAACCATTTCATTCGCTTTGATAATTTTCTTAACTTCGACATTGATAAAATAATTAAATGAGTCAATGTGTTGCTTAACTAGTCCTTTTCTTTTCAAAAAAGCAGACACCAATTTCCATTTGTCCTAGAATCAAATAAAATTCAATTCAACCTTAAACTATGAAAATATTTTTTACGTCGTAAAACGAAAAAATCGGATTCTAACCTAAAATTCAATCTTCTCATTTTACCAAACAAGTTTTAAAATGAGGCATTTTTTCGCTCTGTACGCATAATTATATTCAAAAAATGAGTATTTTGACACAGCTAAAAAATATCTTATTATAATATTTGTATAATAAACCGAGGAAACCGACTTATGGCCTTAGATTAAATAATCAATTGAAATTAAGGAAATCAGAAATATAAAATTGTTTTAAATACTTTATCGGAGAATATGAATCAAAACTGTACAACTAACTATTTTAAATTTCAATTAGAGTTTTAATAACATTGTTCAACCTTCAAATATACTTACTGGAATCGGTGGAATTTCTATGACTTTAGAATATTTTTCCTTAAGTTTTTCAGCTTCGGAAAGCTGAGATTTCAGGTCCCCCATTTTACGGAAAAAGTTCCTTACTTTTGCTCATTCGATGTTCAATAAATAAGTTATTATTTTTATCGTCCAAACACGTGAATAATGCTATAAGACTATAGACTAGACTCAAAACATGCTTTGCTACTACACTACTTAACTACACACTGGACTGGAACACAGTAACACACTCAACTCAAACACACTGGAAGACTGGATTGGAGTTTGGACTGGATTCTAGCGTCTAAAACATGGTTTAGCGTTTAGATCATCTTGGACCATCTTTAGACGCCTGCCGGGACGCCGTGAGTGCTCCAAAAATTCGGCTACATTTTTCTTCTAATGCGCATGCGTCAGGAAATTCATCTTATTCGTCATATTTTGCGGAAATTTTTAAAATTCTAAAAATGTTATTTTAATTATTATTAATAAACTTTTATATTATTAGGTTCTTTGTTTTCTATTTATTTTAAATATACCTAAATTAAATCTTAAATTTAGATTAACTTTGAGCAAATTTTATTTTGAATCAATAATTTTATCATTAATAGTATTATTAATTTAATTACTTTAATTTATATAATTTTATGACAGAAATTTAAAATGATTTTATTAATGACCTTTGTCAAAATTTCGATGTGTTCTTTTGTTAAATTTTTGTTATTATTATTATTATTATTATAAGGTTTATACATAAAGTAAACAATTTGAATTTTTAATAAAAATAAAAATGATATTAAATTAGGGAAGTCTCTGATTATTTTCGTTTCTCAGAAAATTAATTAAGCAAAAAAAGATAACGAAGAAAAATAATTATGTCAAGTGCAAGATTGGGACGCTATGTTTATTCAAGGTGTTATTTAAACAAAAGGGGGTTAGTAGGATAGTTCGAGCAAGATTATAATATTAATACTCGATTTGAAAATTAAACTGTGAAATTTCTTTAAAAAGGTCCATTATATAAGAGTTACCCAACTGTTACATTATTGTTATATAAACGTAATACAATCATAATTGTTTTATTGCTGCTATA